>BQNB010029614.1:0-55611 GCA_026074375.1 Tanacetum coccineum
AAACTAATGATCATGGCTAGCAACTTATAATATAGAGATGGCAATCAATTTATAATATAAATTCTCTGTTTATTTAATTAGACTGCAATTCAAAATATGCACTAATTACGGGTGAATCGGTATTTGGATAACAAATATAAAAAACAAACTTCGCACATATTGTGTAATACTTTTGACCGAGCAATAATTGTTTTCTTTTCATACTTATCTAGGTTTGTAACAAAGAAACGTGTTTAAATTGTATAATATCATCCCAAAAATTTAGGTAATGGGTTAAAGATATGTTTCAAGTTCATTTTAAAGGGTCTAGATTTACTTTTACCTTGATCTTACGGTTTTAAATTAATACCAAGTCACTATTTTTTATCACTGCTACGTGAACAATAAATAAGTATAATACTGTGCAAAAACCTTTTATTTCTTTTTGGACAATGCTATGTGCCTATGTTTGCATGTATGAATGCTATGTGAACACTATATAAATGCTACATAAATGCTTTATATATATATATATATATATATATATATATATATATATATATATATATATATATATATATATATATATATATATATATACATATACATATATATGCCATGTGAATGCTATGCGAATACTATAAGATCTATTTATGCGAAGTTTCACTGTGAATTTCTGCACTACACTATTTAGCCAACTGTGTAGCTCCAGCTGGTAGGCGATAGGTCCGGACAACTATAAGCGCGTAAGGATTCTATTGATATGTTGATTTGGGTTTGGATACCCTGGTATGATGTGTTGATTGTGTTGGTATATTAAATGCTACTATATGCATTCTGATTTCATATTGCACAACTGTCCACTCTTAAATTTTAGCATAGCAACTAGGTTTACTTCTAAACTTACGAGCTCACCAACGTAATGTTGACCCTTTCGAGTATCATTTTCAGGTGATCAGAATATTAAATTGGAGGTAATGGAGAACAAGATTTTGCTATGACTACGATACTTTCCAAAGACACACATGTATTTCATATTTAAAATTGTATTCAATGTAACATTGTAACCTAAATTCTCGATATTAAATTTTGGTGTAATCTAGTATCTTGTGCGATGTAAATCATTATGTCGCATCCTGTGTTTCTGCTTCTAGCGAGATGTGACATTAATATACTAGATCAACAAGCTCCCTTCTCGGCGGAGAAAACCTTACACAATGTCGCTTACATTTTATCCAATACAAAGCTAAATACCAGGTTCTTACAAACCAAGTAGTACCAACCCAAACCTGTTATGTTTTATTGGCCAACATAACAAACCTTATGTTTTATGGAACAAACACATAAACCATCTAGTACAATGTGATGACAATAATGTATACAATAAAGATCTGAGACATATGTGTCAATTGGATATGAATACCTAATCTAGATGAACTTTGATTGATAGGAAGCCTTCAAATGGATGAAAATGATGAGATCTCCAATCTTGATCTACATATGTATATGCTTTGGGATGGATGAAAATGGCAAGATCTTCAAGGCTTGCTTTGGTGGATCAACATAGAAGTATGCTTAAAACAAAATAAATGTTAGAAGCATTATGATCATACGAAAATGAGGGTGTTTAAAGTGTATTCCTAGTTATCTAAATAAGTGAAAAAATGGAAAGAAAGTGTGTGTAAAATGGTAAGATTTAGTCTTTTATTTATAGGCAAAAGTTTTACTATTCCCCGGTTCTCGCGGTACCCTTTTCAGAAGGGTGCCGGCTACCACGGATCCCTTGCCGATTATTATTAAAAAATATATATTTTTTCAATATATTATGTAAACTTGCACGATCTTTTCTAGATATTTAAAGATTGTGGATGAGGTCATGCATGAGGTAAAAAATATTTTCACTTTCTTAAGATAGAAAATAAGCTTGTATATATAAAAAGGTGTAAGTAAGCTTTTGTAAAATGTCTTAAATTCTAGTTGTGTGCTTGTAAATATAAATGTATTTTACATGTATTTGTATAAAATACATGTAAATGCAGTATGTAAATATAGTTAATGACTCTAACAAGTATTTTAGACTTTGTTATTGGTTTGTTAAGGATTTGATCATAATGCAACATAACAAACATGTACGAACCTGTGTTGTAACATACGAGGACTCGAGATGTCGAGATGTGTTGATGTATGTTGAGACCAAATATAACTACGAGTAACTTATACATTTTACGTTATGTATTACAAGCTACATGTTTGTTATCAACAAAACAAACGAGACTGTGCAGATTAAATATCATATTATTTACACTAACATGTCATAATCAATAGAGCCCATTTTTAAAACCATGCTCCATTTGCTTCTCACATAGAGTCCCCTCCCCTCTAAGCCCTTTTGTAAAACATGGCTTTATTACCATTTTCAACCATGCTCTATGACTATTTTTGTAGTAGTGTAACCTTATTTTCAAAAGGAAATAGTTTAATACCCGTGTTATACACAAACTGTCTTAATTTATATTTCTATAATAACTTAAATAAAAAATGGTGTTAGACAATTAACTTTGCATCTGGTCACTGCCAATATTGTTATGTCAATTATAATTTAAATGTTATAATTTGAATAAAGTTTACATAAATATTACACGAATAAACAAACCTTATGGCATCCAATATGGTTATTTCGTCAAAACATCTCAAACTTATATAAAGCCTTATCTATCATTTTAACCATAGTGATCCTTTATCTCTTGTACATGTGGAATGAAGAGGTTTTTATTTGTGAACCTTTTTTCATAATTTAATGCATGTTTAATTATAAATCATTTGAAGAGTTGTAAAAGGTTTATACATAGTGAACCTAGGTTTATAACATCAAAAGGTTTATAAATTAATGATTATGGACCTATAAAAAGCTTTACCATTATGGATGCTCTTACATTAGATTATTTGAATGTTCATATAATATAGGGAGGAAATTAAATTAATCGATCACTTCCAATTACTACATTACCTTTAAACGTGAATTTGTAACTATAATGCATATGATGACAAAATGACCAACCATGCTTCATTTTGCAAAATATTAAAATTTTGGTGCCACTGCACATTAAGAAATAATATACAAACCAAAATGATAGTATTACTTACAACTGTGAACTAAAATAGTTTGCAAGCATCATAGACTTAAGGTTGGGTAGTTTTTTTACAAAAAATTTAAAACCATCACATGACTGTAATGACAAGCTTATTTGAAGTAGTATTTGTATTAATTGAATCACAGATATAAGTAACACCAACATACATACTTAAAGATGTTTGTATTATAAACAAATTATCAATTACTACATAATTAGCAAAAGATAATTTGTATTATAAACAATATATCAACTATTATTCAATCAATAAAATAAACTGTCATGCCAATTAAGTGTCCGATGATCTTTCACTTGGATTTAAATAAAAAATATCATAAGTGTTAGATAACCTTAAACATTACCAAGATCACTGAGTGAATAGTCACCCAATGAGTTACCTTTAAGTTCTCAATCTGAGTCTATGAGAAAGACTCAACCATTTAGTGAGGCGACACTTAGTGAATTAAGTCCCTAAGACAAAGAAGAAGGTGATGGGTTTAGTGAGTTGTGGCAATAGACTTACTGAATCCTATACGATTTCCTCAACTATTAGAAGACCCTAAAAACAAAAGCCTAAACAATATAAGTTTGAATAGATAAGTTCAAGTACTTATCCACCTGAAGTCTTAGAAAGTATATTTGTCATGTTCCTATATTAGAATTGTAATAGAGACAAACTGTAAAATATGTACTTGTCTAATCAACCTTAGGACACGCACTTATCACCCATGTGCGTATGACCCTACATAAACACCATAAATAGAGATTCCTTGTAAAAAAGTAGGTAAGTTTGTGCATTTAATGTTGTATCATTCACAAACACCTACTCCTCCAAATCAACTAAGTCTCTAAACAAGTTTAGTAGGTTAACATAGTTGTCAACTTAGCATAATACTTTGATTTATTCAAAGTTGTTAGTGAGAAGATCACACACACATTGGTATTCAATTTTAATTTTTGTTCCGCAAACAATGAAGTATAATTCTTAATAAGATTTTATAAGAGTTAAACGTTGAAAAGTTTGTTGTATTTTTACTTTCTATCTTTAATTTATAACAAAACCTTTTCAATAATTTACTTTCATGACATGAGTTGGTTTTTATCTTAACTTCGTAGTTTTGGTAACTAACTCAAGGGGAACAACAAGTGGTATCAGAGCAGAAGGTTTATAAAACTTTTTTTCACAAATAATCTACTCAAAGTTTTTAAAACCTAGATCTAAATATGATCGCTAAAAGTAATGTACCCGAGCTAGTTGACAAAAAGGGAGGTAGCTACTCTACATTGCTCCTAGACTAGAAACGGGAAAATTTAACAAATGGAAAAAGCGTATGGTTTGCTATTTAACTGGAATGGATCCCTACTACATTAAATGTAATAAAGATGGTCCTTACCAACATAAGACCGTTGAAGGTGCTAACAAGCTTGAGTCCTAATGGTCTAATGATGAGAGAAGGGTGATCAATCAAGACCAACGCCTTAAAAGCATCATTATATCATGTCAACCAAATGATTTAATGAAGTCAGTCATTAGTTGTTAAACAGCGTGCTTGAAGACCTAGAAGAATCCTTTCTCTCCTATAAATACAAGGCTCTCCTCACTCACAAGAGATAGTTAGTTAGTTTTATTAGCTTTTTAGAGTAGCTTTTAAATTGTAATTTTCTTTTACAAAGTAATGTTTAGCTTATTGTAATCTCTATTATGTACTCAGCTTTATTATAAATAAGAATTCAAAGTTTTCTATTTGTGCAATTGTCTTTTCATAAATCTACTTTTATGCAAAAATATGGTTTAAAAAGCTTTAATTGTTTCATAAGCTCTCATTCTCTTTTATAAGCTCTTATCTACTCTTAAGCTGGCTATTTACTCAACTAAGCTCTCAAAAGCTTAGTTGAGCTTATCTTACACAAATCCTCCCTCAAATTTTACCACAGCTTAATAAGGAAGGGAAACCAGACATGGATGGGTTTCCAGGACCATACCAGCTTATCTTAGGATAAGCTGGAGCTTGTTGATAGCTCAAATGAGCCTTTTATAGCCTTGTTTAGTGCAGAGGCTTATGTAAGTCTTCATTTACCTTTTCTAGCTTTAAATCTGCTATGTAGCTTAATTTTGCTTAATTTCTGCTTATTGTTGTTTAGGTAGCTTATTTGTGCTTATTATAGTTGATTTATGCTTATTGTGTTTAATTTGTAGTTTAAAATCTTTAGTTTTCATAATCTGTCTTAAAACAGTGAGAAAAACCAAAAATAATTAGCATAAGTAGTTAGCTTACAATTCTGGCTTATTTGATTGCTTATATTGGTTCATTAAGGTTGTTATAAGCTGTCTAATATCTGGTATTTGATTTGTGTTCTTTAAATCTCATTTTGATAAGCTGGATATGGATTTGATGATTATAAAGGGGTGTTTGGGTCAAGCAGTACTAACTCAAGTTAGTACTGCTTGAGGCCTATTGGTCCTTTGTTTTCCATTTAAATCTCTTATTTGAGTTTATCATTGACTGATTTAAGAGCTTTGTTAGCCTAATTCAGTTTAAATCATAGTTAGTTAGATTTAGTTAAGTTTCTGTTAGAATATAGTTAGTAGATTAATCATTTTAAGCTCAAGTAGTTTCTAGTTGATTTCATTGCATAATTTGTTTTCAATTTGGTATTTTAAAGAAGTAGAGTCTAACTCTTAAGCCTGCACTTGTAAAATTTGGATTTGGTCAACTTTGTGCAAACTGCATCAGAAGTGACAAGTAGACAATTAGGCCTTTTAATCTTAATTATCAGAAGGTAAATTTAGTTTTTAGATCTTAATTTTTGGAATATAAGTAGTTTTTAGGTAATAGTAAAACTGTTTCAGCTTATTTTTCAAAAATTAGCTTATTTGCTAATATGTTTTTAAGCTTAAAATTTGTGTTTTGTCTTTTAAAACCAAAAACAAACTCAGCTCCTACTGAGCTAAGGTGTACTTTCCAATAAGTTTTTTTCTTTAGTCATTTAGATTTTAAACTATTTTTCAACTATAGATTTTAGTAGTCTTTAAGATGAGCTTTAAGCTGGTACAATTCATTTCACCATAAGGTTCCATTAGCTTTAATAAAAATAAGCTCAAAGTTAGGTATTTAACTGTTTTTAGTCAAAAGTTTCATAAAGTGCTTATTTGAATTTCAGCTTTTAGCTTGTTTCTATTTGTTTTTTTTCCTAGCTTAGAGTTTCTTATTAAGTTAACATAGGGTAATAGTAGTTTATTTCACTTAGGTTTTAGCTTATTTCAGCTTTTTAGTCCTTAAAGTTTTATAAAAAGCCAAAAATCTAGTTAAGTGTTTTTATCTTATTTTTTTAGCCCTTTTTCAGTTTATTTCTTAAGTTTCAATGGTAGCTGTTTTTACAAAATTTGTTAGTTTTCATTAGTTTTACAAATTTGCTTTTTGAGTTTTTAAAAAAAATAATAATAAAGCAAAAGGCCACAGGTTCGAACCTGTGACCTCTTGCTCATCACACACACGTCCCACAATCACACACACTACACCAACGCGCCCTTGGATCTTTTTCAATCATAATCTCTTTCATTAATTCTTTTTACACGTTTTATTTTCCTTATTCTAAATATAAGCCGTAGCTTAACTCGGGCTTTTTAGGGCTTATTCCTCTAGCTTATTTTTAGGTTTTAATTTTAATAAATCAGATTTGCCTTTTTACACTTTTAGTAATTTTCTAGCAATTTTTAGGATTAATCTAGTATTTTTAATCATTTATTTTCTTTAAAAACTTTAAAAATTCATAAAAGATAGAAAAATAATCAAAAAAATAAATTTCTTTTTTCTAAAATTTTCTTTTATCATTTTCTAGTCGTAGGTTTAAAAATTACTTTCGTAGGGTTAAAATTTAAGAAAGTCAGTTTTTAAAGAACGTGATTTCGTTCTCGTTTTTGTTTCCTTTGTTTTTAAGCTTTAATTTCCCTCGTTTTAGAATCCCCTTAGCATTTTCTTTTAAATAGTCAATTAGGATTAGAAAAAGTTTAGAAAATAATTTTAGGATTAATTTTTGATAATTTTAGGTTTTAATTGTTACGTTTCTTAAATTCCCGTTATTGTTTAATTGATTTTTCCTTGCATGCTTTAATTATTTTTAGAACTAGATAATCAATCCAAAAAAGTTTGAAACCAATTCAAATCATTGTCCAAGTAAAAACGGAGTTTCAATTTCACAATTCTTGGGGTAAAACGACCCGGTGAATGCTTACCGGTTAAACGTGTGATATTTTTGTGTAAATTTTCCTCAAGGGTAACTTGGGAAATTTCTTATACTTTTATATTATACGAATTATATATAATTGATTTTCAAACGATCAATTCGACAGGCTAACGGCGTCACGAAGCCCTAGCGACGCCGTCAGGACCCAACTTCTATATATACAACCCTTTATTTTTCATATTTTCCAGTGGAAACTTGGGAGAACCTTTGTAGCAGTTTCCATAGTCGATTTTTAGGGTTTTCTAACCCTTTTGTACTCATTGTTACTCCATGTTCAATTGAAGTGAAGTTTCTATTACATTTAATCATTCAATATATCTATGTGTTGTTTGATTCTTTGTTCTTCACTTTCAATTAACATGCTTAGCTAAATTAAATTAGTGTTTGCTTATGATTGTGTTTTTAATCTCTATTATATTGCTTCTTGTTAGTGGTGTGCATGTTAGGCTCTAGAAAACTAGCCATTTGATCTTTATATCATAGCGAAGACGTCTAGGGAAACATGGTTAGGTTAGAGGATCCCTGTGATTAGATCTTCATATCTAGATTAACTTTGAGTGGATTCCGAATTAAGTATTTATTGCGCGTGATTAATTATTGGGAGGTAGCGTGTCTGACAGGTAAACACCCAACTAGGTTGTCATGTAGAATGCGGACTTGACCAACCCGCTGTAGAATTAGGGGAAAACTTACACACTACACTAACGAGGGAGACGAGCAATAGAATTATAGAGAGTGACTATGGAGTAGTACATGATTAGGTAAACACGTTTGTTTAACTATACGAGTATCCACGAATTTACTTTTCTTGCATAATTAGGAGTAGTTAGTAGTTTAGTTAAAACCCCCTCTTTAAAACCCAAGATTTTACTTGCTTTCTAAAAATATAAAAATACAAAAATACTCTTCCCTCAATCTTTAGACCCTAGTAACGTACAATCCGAGCCTATCCAAACTATTCCCATAGAGAACGATAATAACCCCCCGAGTCTTGCCTATACTACACTATAACGGTTAGTTACTCTGCCTAGGAGAGTTGTAAAACTTTTGCGTTGCAACTGATGTGTGTTTTACAAGCTTTAAATTTATAATACCAGAAATACCGATTTTTACTAAAAACACAACACGGGCAAGTATACCTTTTCGTGTATAGTATAGCTTAGGTAAGTCCAGGTCATTCCACGAGAATTGAAGTTATCACATATTGTTATAAAGGTGCTAAGGTCAATATGATTGTCACAGATCAAATTAACCAAAAGGTGTTATATCGAATATTGTAAAGAAAGCGATTAAGAGATGATTCAAGCAAAGAATTAAAGCATGTTTTTTAGGCAATGATCACTAAGACATAGAAGTGTTTAGGATAGTGTTTACAAGTTTAGAGAATAAAGATATCATGAGTCACAAATCCTTTCGGCCTTTAAGTGTAACTAGTGATTATATTGATTAATAACAATGAATTCTTTCGACCATAGACTTTGTTGTAACCAATATATTAGATGAAATGATAGAGCACACATATAAAAGAACCCTTTAGGCCTATATTCTTATATCAAATATGTTTTACCGATTCAATAATCAAGTATCCAAACACTCCTCGTCCAAAATCACAAAATGTCCAAACAAACATAAAAGGATATCTCCATATTGAATATCATGACAAACATATTGTCAAGTATAAACTCAGAATATATCATCAAAATATAAATAAGAAAGTTACCAACGGTTGCAAAAGCAAGATTTACAAGATTATGAATCCGAAACCAAGAATTCGCCTATGATCAATACCAAAGTAACAACCAATGATTACAATAGCTACCCTTTATCCAAAGATTCCGAGATAACAAAAGTCTTGTCATCAAACTTTTGTGAATTCAGCAATCACGCCTAATCTACACAAACCAAGGGTGTTTGGATCAAAGGTTTGTCAAGCCTTTTCACCAATTATATCCTCTCCAAGTGGTGTTCTTGGTTATGGATCAAGTGTTATGTTCTCTTGTGTTTTTGGGGAGTATTTAAGGTGTTCTAACACTTGGGGATCAAAGGGAAAGGTTAGTGATTGGCTGCATAGTAAATGGGAGCCAAATAAATGCTCCTGGGCTGTTACAGACGCGAAGTGCGGCGCACAAATTCATAAAACTGACATACTTAAAAGTGTGCCGCACTTATTGGCAAAACTGACATACTTCTTAGCTTTTAGACCAAAAATCAAAGTTGTTGATAATTCTTTTCCCTTTCCGTGGCCGCTTGAATCAACTAAATCGGAGTTGGTATGCTCAAGTTATGGCCAAAACAGTGGACAGGTGTCGGGAGATCTTGAACTTGAGTTATTTCTTCGTTTAAGTTCCAATACTTCATGTTTCCTTCTGTTTCCTTCCACGACACGTATCATGAACCTACAATAGCAAATGTAGTCTATTAAGTATCAAAAGTTCATATAAATAACCAGTAATTATATATAAAAGCACAGACAACACATATAGAAATATGTATAAAATGTGCGTTATCAAATCCCTCACACTTAAACTTTGCTTGCCCTCAAGCAAATCTAATAAAAGAAATTTAGAAAGAAAATACCTAAATGACAGAATAAAAGAAAATTTTAAATTTTTTAAAAATATCAAAAATATTTTTGGTTTTTTAATAAATAAGCGCAAAAGGCGCAAACACCCCCTCACACTTAAGGGTTTGCTTGTCTTAAAACAAAATAAAGAAAAAAATAAGCTTTACAAAACAAAAATATAATTATGAAAAATATTTTTGGATTTTTTTAATATGTGAAAACAGAGATGTTTGACAATACCAATGATCTTCAAGCTGTTATAACATGACTAAGCACCTCACGAATAAGAAAAAGTTTAATTCACTCAAACACTCATATATGATGTAATAGAGGGTAAAAGGGAAATCACACTTAATTGCTTAGTCATGATTCATTAAGATTACCATAAGCTTGTACAAGAAACAAAACTACACCGACGTGGCGTAAGCACCTGCTATAAATATCAAAAGAGGACCTTTATTCGGGTTGTAACGTTAGGCTAAGGGATAATAACGGGTGGATACGGCATGAGAAATATATATTGGAATTGGTTTTATAATTAAAATACATGTCGACAAGTCCAAGAACCCATGTTACTAGCCACTAAACATACCACAACCCGTGAGGTATCGAACAACCAAACCTCAAACTCGAACAAATGATATAATAATATGCCTCACAAGCAACCAACACATCAACTTTTATTCATACTTCGCTCTTTTTTTTCTTTTTCTTTTTTTCGATTCATTTTTCACATTTTTTTCATTTTTTTCATCATACATTCTTCACTTTCACAAAACTAACAATTCTCCCACACTTGAGATAAGGATACACCACAAAAATACAAACATGGATGTCGACTCTTCATATTTGTTAAATGGCACAACACTTGTAACAAAGTGCGAACAAACTATTAATAAAAAATCATCCAATCAAACCAAGCAACTAGCAACTAACCGTTTAGACTTTCAAAAAGGGGTAAGGCTAGCTAAAGGTTATATATTTTTTATATTTTTATTTTAGTGGATGAGATAAACAAATATAGAGGCTCAAAGGGTTATACTAGGGGTATCTAGCACTAAAGATGAGTGCTACATAAGGGTTTATATATGAGTGGTTAGCCAATCAGTGTAATTAGCAAAAGAATAAATAATATGTTAAATGGGTGGATAATTTGGGTTAAATCCTAAGTTGCCTCTTTATCAGATAAAAATACCTATATAACGCGAACGTGATCTCACTACGGTATTGTAATGATTGTCAAGCACAAGTTCTAGAATCAATAAATCATCGACACACTCATAATCAAAGAAATCAAGCATAAGAGATGGTTGCTAATAATAATAGGCTCAAAATCCTCACATATTTACTGAAATGGTTATAAATGCACAAGTAATGTCATCGATCCCGAGTCAGATGTGCTTTATCAATCGGGACACATCTCTGAATTTAAAAACTTAATTTATTTACTAAGTTTTATTCTAATATAGTAACCTAAGTGATAAAAAAAATTAGATTACTGAGAGCGAACAAAAGTTTAAACTTTTAATAATGAGTCTAATTTTTCTAATTCATTTTCCCCCCACATTTAAGTTGAGCATTATGCGTAATTAGAAAATAACTTAAAAGTAGGACAAGCGGGAAAATAAATATAAGAGAAACGAGACTTCCCAGGATTCTTAAGTTTTTGGTTGAATTCTGAAAGATACGACGCAAAACAAAATGGAATCAGAAGCATGTGAATTCAACCATATGTAATATACCGATCTAAATATATATGTCCCCAAGTGTAAAATGCCAACCACCAATCCAAGCTTCACCTATTTATTTAATCTGCAAAATAGACACAACTACAAAAAACGTAAAATACTAAAGCGCACTTTCGTAGGCAACACGGTTGCATTTAGCGTATGCATCAAGCCTTTAAACCCCTCGGTATCCAGAGTGGACGAGTTATAGTCTCATGAGGGTTTCCAGCAAACACACCCACAAAGTTCGTTAAATCTCTTTTTGGATACAATAGCAAAGCACGACGCGCAACACACTTATGAAACTGAAATGTTTTTCGTTTTACATTTTTTAGTTTATTATTATTATTATTTATTTTTATATATATGTTTATTATTATTACTAATATTAATATTATTATGTGTATTATTATATTTGATTTAAGATTCTTTAATGATACGGTTCAAGTGGGAATGATCCACTTATAAATGTTGAAGGTATGGTATTTTTGGTATGTACTCACGAAATGAATATTCTTTTGATTTGACCACGTAATATCCCCTCTTTGTTGTCTTATGTGGTTGATCTTTTTCTATTTTATTGTTAACGATGATAGGAGGTGGTGGATCTTTTTGAATTTTCGGAGAGTGATCGGACTTTCCACTCACGGTGAATACGACATTCACTTGCTCGGTATAAGCTTGAGGAAGTGGTGGGCCAGTCCTATCGGTTTGTTCTAAAGAGGCGTTTTGTGACTTCAACCACTCATCTATTTTTCTTTCCATGTTTTTATATATAGTTTGGAAATTATTTCCGTTTTGCTGCATCTTTAGAATCATATCATTAACATTGTTCTTGATATACATACTTGCAACTCTTTGACCATCCAAGAATTTGGTGATTGATTTTTCGAGATCAGTTTTAGATTGAGGTTCTTGGTTGACGATTTTATACTTTTTCTTGGGTAAAACCCCAGTAGGTTTACAAAAGTTTTTGTCAAAGAGAGTATCGTGATCGGTTCTTTTGCTACGGATATAGCTTTTGAAATATTCGAGATCATTTTTCACATCATTTACTAATTCCGTGAGCGATTTTTTGGAATCATTATTTGATTTAGGATCATAATGGGGTCGGTGAGAATACGAATCATGAGAATTTTGATAACCTCCAGATTTGATGTAATTTACTTCATGACGTTCACACATCGGCGTGTCATCGTTCATGCAGTTTTTAGAAGCGTGGTTACCTCCGTGATTGTTATAATTCTTAGACATCTCTTCAAAGCTATGGAATTGAGAATCCATTTTTATTGTTAGAGTCTTCAACTTTTTCATTATTCGAGAGTTTTCCTCCTTACTGTCACTTCCATCGGCGAAAACAACAGATTTTCGATGATGTTTGTTTTGAGATTTAGTGGAACAATCAAGTTTGAAAAGGACTTTGTCCTCAAGAAGTTGAAAGGCTTGATTTGGAGTTTTGTAGAAGAAGATTCCTCCAGCTGTTTTGTCTAGGATTGCTTGAGTGGGTTCGTCTAGACTGTGATAGAATATTTGAATAATAGATCCTTTGATCAGACCATGCCCATGACATTTTCGAAACATGTTCTTGAGTCATAACCAGGCTTCGGTTAGACTTTCACATACGTTTTGAGAGAAACATCCGATTTCAAGTAAAAGATGGTCAAATAATGAAGGTGGAAAGAATCTGCTTATAAAATCTCTTCTCATTTATTCCCACAATGTTATAGACTCTTCATTAAGTTTGTTGAACAAAGTTTTAGCATCATCGCACAAGGATAGTGGAAACATCAAAAGCTTGACAGCTTTACTTTGAGTTTCACCATATTTGAACATGTCGCAGATTGCGAGAAATTCACGAATGTGGTCATACGGATCGGCTCGCAAATAACCATCGAATTTATTTTTCCAAATTATTTTCAAGTGGGTACTATTAATAACAAAGTTGTCATCAACATCGGGTCGAATAATGACATAATTAGGAGTTGGTGCTACAGTCTTAGCACTTTCCAACATGGGTTGATCCTCAGGATCTAGAATGATTATTTCTTGGGTTTTGACATCTTCTTTGGATATATTAAGACAAAAACATCATTAACGGAGGTATGTTGAGTTGAAGATTTGAGTACCTCGATCTTGACGAATTCATTTTGGATATTTATAATTCTAATAGTCTTCTTTTTTAGGTTTTTATTTAATTTAGATAATGGTTTTACAAGTTGTTTTTCCTAAGATCGCGGATTTATGCAAACTTTAAGCATTTTGCAAAAAGTAAATTTTTATATATTTTGTATTTTAATATTAAATAATCAAGTACTAAATGAAAAGTGTTTAAAAGAAAACAGATTTTAATAATATATTTATATTTTTACCTTTTTGTATTATTGTATTTTTATGAGTGTTGTAAATATCGGTCATGGCGGCCGATATATCGGCGATAAATCGCTTAGCGGTGGTCCACCGCCACGATTTGCAGCAAATCGGCCAAACTTGGCGTCTTGGCCAAAAGGCGGTCAACGAACCGCCTAGGCGGTCAAAGGGCCAAATCGTCCGCCTAACTCAACGGCAGTCAACAAATTGGCGGATTTTTTAGGGTCTGATTTTCTAGTTTTTGAGGTGTTTTCCGATGAAGAAGTTGCAGAAAGAGAGAGAGAAGATGAAAGAGAAGAAATGGGGCGGTATTTGTGATATTTAGGTTTTTTGGTTTTTGTGGTATTTTAGTGGGTTTTTTTAGCCCGCTAACTATTTTCCAGCATTGGCCCAACATAAAATTGAGTGGGCTTTAGTTAAAACTTAACCAAAATTACACATAATATAAATTTTTACAACATATATATAAAATATATAACTAAAAATTACAAAAAGACTAATAAAGTTAATAAAAGTATGTAAATTATTTTTGAAAAAATAAATTCCTTTATGATTTATGGTCCCCGCCGAGAAACCGATATATCGCCGCCAAGACCGATATATCGCTTGAAGGTGGTCGACCGCCGAGATACCGCCGACCAATTTTTACAACATTGATTTTTTATATTTATATAAATATATATATGTATATATGAAATAAGTAAATCGAAAGGTAAAAGAAAATGCAAACCGGACACAGATTTATATGATTCGTCACGAAGCTCCTCTTCGCCCTACTCTACTCCTTGAGTATCCAACTCGAGAGTTACTTCACTAATCAACAAGCTCCCTTTCGGCGGAGAAAACCTTATATCAATGCTTACATTATCTTCCGATACTAAGCTAGATGTTGAGTCCTTCTTCGGGTACAACCAAACCCGTTATGTTTTATGGCCAACATAACAAACCTTGTGTTTTATGGCCTAAACACATAAAACGCGTCGCTTACAATGTTTTCTGACACTAAGCTAAGTGTCAAGTCCTAATCTTAGCTAGAACCAATCTGCCACATCACCAATATATTTTAAGGCCTAAAATACTAACCAGCCCACAATCAACCCATCTGAATACATACACCATTCGGATCTACACACTGCTAAAGATTAGAAGACATGGACTCGATCTATATGTAACAAATGTTACAAATGAACTAACTAGACCACATAACTTTGGATCTTGAAGATGACCGAAGTTCTTCTCTTGCACTTGAGAAAAGAAGGAAATGATAGAAGATTGAATCATATTTAAACAAGATTAACCAAGTTTAATGATCAAAGATTTAGAGAGATCTAGAGAGAGAAAGAACTGAAAGAAAATCGTGCAAAAGAGTTATAAAAATAGTTGGAGGTGACCCACTATTTATAGGAGCTGAAAAACAGCATGTCAGGAAACGGCGGATCCGCGAGATATATTGTGGGGCCAGCACGTATTTAAAGAGCCCCGGCCCTATTTAAGGGACCGCCCCCTACAAAACCTCCTTTATTTGTCTTTTTTGTGGTGAAGGTGAAATCTGGTGAAAGTGACACTTGTTTTAGGGGGAAATGACCAGATTTTGAAATTTAAAATAATTACCAAATAAAATATTTTTTATAATTCAAAAATAATTTGTCTAAATAATTTTTGAGAAATAGTTTTGTTATATTTATAAAAATATAAAGTTTAAGATAAAAACTTATTTCTTTGATCGCCCTACAAGTTTAATGTTGTTTGTACGTACCTTACGTGATTTACGTCGAATGCAAAAAAATGTCAGTGTTGATGTAGACTTGAGACGTCGAGAGATGTGGATGCAAGTATGCATTGATAATTTGTGATTACGAGTAACTTGCACACTTTACGTTACATATTACTAGTTACATGTTTGTCATCACCAAAATATAAAGAGGTCGTATAGATTAAATATCGTAATATTTGCACTAACACGGTCACTTCCATTGGCGGAAGCAACAGATTTTCGATGATGTTTGGTCTGAGATTTAGTGGACCAATCAAGTTTAAAAAGGACTTTGTCCTCAAGAAGTTGAAAGCTTGAATTATGAGTATGTAGAGGAAGAATTCCTCGAACATTCCGTTTCAGGATCATTGAGTTGTGTTTCGTCTATGACCGTGATAGAATATATCATAATAGCTCCTTTGGTCAGTACCATGCAAAATTACATTGTCAAAAGCATGTTCTTTATTCTAGCTAGGCTTTGGCTATAACTTTCACATACTTTTGAGAGAAATATCTGATTTTCAAGTAAAAGACGGTCAAATAACGAAGGTGAAAAGTATCTGCTTATAAAAGCTATTCTCATTTGATCCCACGATGTTATAGACACTTATTAAGTTCGTTAAAACTAGTTTTTAGCAACATTGCACAAGGATAGGGGAAAAATCCACAGATTGAGAGCTCACTTTGATTTTCACCGTAATTTGAACATTCACAGATTGCAGAATTCACGGATGCGGTTCATAGTAGATTCGGCCCTCAAAATGACCATCGATTATTTTTATGAATCATTTTCAAATGGGTACTGTTGATAACAAAGTTGTCATTAACATCCGGTTGAACAATGACAGAATTAGGTGTCGGTGCTACACATAAGGATATTCGTCGTTGTTTTGTGTATTAGATATAACGATGTATACTTAGCTTGATTTGATTTGAAAATAAAACAGTTCCTCCCATTTCAAAAATTAATTAAGATTAATATTTTAAAAGGACAAATACACTATTTTTTAAAGATATATCAATTAGAAATGCCCGACTCAAAGGAAAATGTGAAATACAAGTTTTACGTTAAAACGGAACTCAAAGTTTTCCATAAGTATGATTATTGCATTTTCTAGACTTATATTAAGTTTAGAATGAAGACTTGAAAGTATTTTTAAATGAAAGTAGACTCAATTATCTTCGAAATGGCGGGTGGCACGACTTCTACGGACTTACGGTTAATTTTATATGAATTTTCGAAGTTCGCCAAATTCTGCTGAAACAGACAGACGGCCCCCATAAAGGTGACGGCTCCCAGATATATTTGGGGGCCGCCCGAACATTTAGGGGACCGCCACTAGAGACCCAAAAACACGTTTTTTATATTAAATCATTTGGTAACTTAATGTAGGGACGTAAGACCTCAGGAAGTTGTTCCAGCACATAAAACACGTGTTTTAGACATCATTTTTACTCCTAGGACTTACAAAGACGTATTTTACACTTCCAAGCTTTTTGAGAATATTTTCAGTCAAGCTAGTATACGAGGTATATTTAACAACAAAACTAATACGAATCAAGCAACAAAACACTTTTCATATTTAATCCCCCTTCATGGGTAATTTGATACATGGATCGTACTCTATTTTAAAAACCAGTTGTCTTGAAAACTAGAGCAACCTGGCTCTGATACCAAATGTGGAAACCGTAGAGAGGGTGAATACGTTTCCATTTAAAAACTTAAGATATTTTGTATCAAATCTCCAATTAAGTTTGATACAATATGATAAGTGTTGATTATAGATCTACAATTACTAATACATAATCTAACAATACAACCACACTCACAATATTCACTACAAAGAACTACACAACCATAAGTAAAATGATATACACAACAATCAACGCAATCATGATCACAATGCAAGTATTAAAGTAAAGCAATAAATGTAGAGAAATAAGTAAAGCGAAAGGTAAAAGAAAATGCAAACCGGACACGAGGATTTATAGTGGTTCGGTCACGAAGCTCCTCTTCGCCCTACTCTACTCCTTGAGTATCCAACTCGAGAGTTACTTCACTAATCAACAAGCTCCCTTTCGGCGGAGAAAACCTTATATCAATGCTTACATTATCTTCCGATACTAAGCTAGATGTTGAGTCCTTCTTCGGGTACAACCAAACCCGTTATGTTTTATGGCCAACATAACAAACCTTGTGTTTTATGGCCTAAACACATAAAACGCGTCGCTACATTGTTTTTCTTTCTGAACAAACTAATGTTCAAGATCTAAACTTATCATATAACCAATCTGCCACATCACCAATATATTTTAAGGCCTAAAATACTAACCAGCCCACAATCAACCCATCTGAATACATACACCATTCGGATCTACACACTGCTAAAGATTAGAAGACATGGACTCGATCTATATGTAACAAATGTTACAAATGAACTAACTAGAACCCACAAAAACTATGGATCTTGAAGATACCGAAGATCTTCTCTTGCACTTGAGAAAAGAAGAAATGATCGAAGATTGAATCATATTTTAAACAAGTAATTAACCAAGTTAAAATGATCAAAAAGATTTAGAGAGATCTAGAGAGAGAAAGAACTGAAAGAAAATCGTGCAAAAGAGTTATAAAAATAGTTGGAGGTGACCCACTATTTATAGGAGCTGAAAAACAGCATGTCAGGAAACGGCGGTCCCAGATATATTGTGGGGCCGCCCGTATTTAAAGGAGCCGCCGGCCTATTTAAGGGACCGCCCCGACAGACGCTCCTTTTTTTGTCTTTTTGTGGTGAAGGTGAAATCTGGTGAAAGTGACACTTGTTTTAGGGGGAAATGACCAGATTTTGAAATTTAAAATAATTACCAAATAAAATATTTTTTATAATTCAAAAATAATTTGTCTAAATAATTTTTGAGAAATAGTTTTGTTATATTTATAAAAATATAAAGTTTAAGACAAAAACTTATTTCTTTAATCACCCTACAAGTTTAATGTTGTTTGTACATACCTTACGTGATTTACGTCGGGTGCAAACAAATGTCGGTGTTGATGTAGAGTTGAGACGTCGAGAGATGTGGATGCAAGTATGCATTGATAATTTGTGATTACGAGTAACTTGCGCACTTTACGTTACATATTACTAGTTACATGTTTGTCATCACCAAAACATAAAGAGATCGTATAGATTAAATATCGTAATATTTGCACTAACACGGTCACTTCCATTGGCGGAAGCAACAGATTTTCGATGATGTTTGGTTTGAGATTTAGTGGACCAATCAAGTTTAAAAAGGACTTTGTCCTCAAGAAGTTGAAAAGCTTGATTTAGAGTTTTGTAGAGGAAGATTCCTCCAACAGTTCCGTTCAGGATTCTTTGAGTGGTTCGTCTAGACCGTGATAGAATATATGCATAATAGCTCCTTTGGTCAGACCATGCTAATGACATTGTCAAAGCATGTTCTTTAGTCGTAGCTAGGCTTTGGTTAGACTTTCACATACGTTTTGAGAGAAATATCTGATTTCAAGTAAAAGACGGTCAAATAACGAAGGTGGAAAGTATCTGCTTATAAAAGCTATTCTCATTTGATCCCACGATGTTATAGACTCTTCATTAAGTTCGTTAAACTAGGTTTTAGCATCATTGCTCAAGGATAGTGGAAATATCAAAAGATTGAGAGCTTCACTTTGAGTTTCACCGTAATGAACATTACAGATTGGCGAGAAATTCAGGATTTGTCAATGTATAACGTCCGCAAATGACCATCGGATTTATTTTTATGAATCATTTTCAAATGGGTACTGTTGATAACAAAGTTGTCATTAACATCCGGTTGAACAATGACAGAATTAGGTGTCGGCGCTACAGGCTTAGCACTTTCCCACATGGGTTGATCATCAGGATCGAGAATTATTATTTGTTGGGTTTCGACATCCTCTTCGAGTATATTTATGACGACACATTCATTAACGAAAGGATGTTGGGTTGAAGATTTGAGTGATTCGATCTGAATTGATTCTTTTTGGATCATTTTAAGTTTGCAACTCCTTGTTATAAAAAATTTATTTAATTTATATATCAGACTTACGAGTCGTTTTCCCCAAGTTCGTGGATTTATACATACGTTAAGCATTTTGCAAAAAGAGATTTATATATATATATATATATATATTATAATTAAGCCTAAAATATTAAAAGAAATAAAACATTTGTTTAACTATATATTTATATTTCTACCTTTTTATAATTATATATATTTATTTTTTAGATATATTTTAACTTATATATATATATATATATATATATATATATATATATATATATATATATACACATCAAATAGGGATAAGTGAATAAAAGATTATTTTTGAAGAATTATTTTGGTTCAGAAGGATAAGTGCGGCACACTTGATTGTAAATGCGTCGGATTTAGGCTTGAGTATGAACCCGAGATACTTTAGGAAAAGTGTGTCGGCTTTCTGAAATTTTGAATGAACCATGCGTACTTAGGAAAAGTGCGTCGGTTTCTGGAGATTTTATGTTATTCGTTTTTATTAATATTTCAAGTTATTACAACGAACGAAATAAACAGAAATAAATAAAACAAAACTAACAGAAATTAAATATAATCTACTTACAGAAAACAATTAAGACAACTAAAGTGGATAATCAAAACGATTTGAAAAATAAGGTTTTTGGGTTTTTCGAATAAACTAAATATGAACAAATTTACAAGGTAATATAATCAGATAAATTTTACTTTCAAATGATCACATAACCTAAGACTAGCAGATTGGGGGTTTTTTAGAGCAGTAAAATTAATCAGTTAAGAAACGAAGTCGATCACAGGAAAAAGTGCGGCGTACTCGAAAATAAGTACGTATTTGCAGGTTTTACGCGGCAAAATTTCAAACGAAAACAGGGAAGTGCGGCGCACTCCAAAAGAAGTGCGGCGTACTTTAAGACACAAAAAGCAGATTTAATGAATTTAAACACGTATAAGCAAACAAATAGCACCAAAAGAACAAACAAACTGATAACAACTTAAAACAATTCCCCGTCAGTGGCGCCAAAAACTTGATGTGTGTTTTACAAGCTTTAAATTTATAATACTAGAAATACCGATTTTTACTAAAAACACAACATGAGAAAGTATACCCTTTCGTGATAGTATAGCTTAGGTAAGTCCAGGTCGTTTCACGGGAATTGAAGTTTTCACAAATTGTTATATAGGTGCTAAGGTCAATATGATTGTCACGGATCAAATAAACCAAAACGTGCATATATCGAATATTGTAAAGAAATCAATTAAGAGATGATTCAAGAAAAGAATTAAATCATGTTTGTTTAGGCAATGATCACTAAGACATAGAAGTGTTTAGGATAGTGTTTACAAGTTTAGAGAATAAAGATATCACGAGTCACAAATCCTTTCGGCCTTTAAGTGTAACTAGTGATTATATTGATTAATGACAATGAATTTTTTTGACCATAGACTTTGTTATAACCAATATATTAGATGAAATGATAGAGCACATATATAAAAGAACCCTTTCGGCCTATATTATTATATCAAATATGTTTTACTAATTTAATAAACAACTATCCAAACACTCCTCATCCAAGATCACAAAATGCCCAAACAAACATAAAAGGATTACTCCATATTGAATATCATGACAAACATATTTTCAAGTATAAACTCAGAATATATCATCTAAATATAAATAAGAAAGTTACCAACGGTTGCAAAAGCAAGATTTACAAAACTATGAATCCGAAACTAATAATTCGCCTATGATCAATACGAAAGTAACAACCAATGGTTACAATATCTGCCCTTTAACCAAAGATTACGAGATAACAAAAGTCATGTCACTAAACTTTTGTAAATTCAGCAATCACGCCTAATGAACAAGGGTTGTTTGGAGCAAAGGTTTGTCAAGCCTTTTCACCAATTATATCCTCTCCAAGTGGTGTTCTTGGTTATAGATCAAGTGTTATGTTCTCCTGTATTTGGGGGGGGGGGGTATTTAAGGTGTTCTAACACTTGGGGATCAAGGGAAAAGGTAAGTGATCAGTTGGGGTAGTAAATGGGAGCCAAATAAATGCTCCTGGGCTGTTACAGACGTGAAGTGGAGCGCACAAATTCATAAAACCGCCATACTTAAAAGTGCGTCGCACTTATTGACAAAACCGACGTACTTCTGGTCGTTTTTAGCTTTTGGACCAAGAATTAAAGTTGTAGATAATTCTTTTCCCTTGCCGTGGCCGCTTGAATCAACTAAATCAAAGTTGGTATGCTCATGTTATGGCCAAAGCAATGGACATGTGTCGAAAGATCTTAAACTTGAGTTATTTCTTCGTTTAAGTTCCAATACTTTGTGTTTCCTTTCATGTTTACCTTCACGACACGCTTCTTGAACCTAACAAATATCAAAATATATTGTTATAGATATACAAAAGTTCATATAACTGATATACACTATACAATATATATAAATGCACAGATAACACATATAGAAATATGTATAGAATGCGCGTTATCAGCAACCCACCGCATCAAGTTTTTGGCGTCGCTGCCGAGGATTAGTCTAGGTTTTGGATTCTATCTAGCTTAGGTCTAATCACGAGATTCCTATCAAGTGAGATTTTCTTTTTAATTTAGGTTAGCTTTCCTTTAGTCTATCTTTTCTTTGTTTATTTGTTTTGTAATTTCCATTTCATTATTCCATTCTTCATTATGGAGAACGCGAATCCATTTGACCCACCTGAATTTCTTGAAGCATATGACATAGTTTCAGACGCTGAATCTGTGGATACACCTCTTGTATCCCCTTTTCTTGACTTTGATGATGAATCAAACAATGGCGAGGTAGTTAATGACATATACTTAAATGAGGAACATTTTAACAAGCAAATAAGTAGGTTTAGTGAGCGTGACTTAGGATTCCCTTGCATGATAGGTTTTTGGAAGTTTGTAGCATACTTTGATAACTTAACGTGGCACCTCGTTAATTTCTCGCAACTATGGCCATGCTACACTTTTTGTGTCATTACCTGTCTAGCAAGTTGGTATACGTTTATTGGTTGCAATCAGTTTGGAATTTCCAGTGTTTGTTGGTTGTGTTACTTTTTCGACTGATTTCTCTGTGTTTGAGCGACTATAGAGAATTACTTTGTTATGGGGTCTTATGACCGGGTTGTATTGAGAAAACCTTTTGTTGGTTATTTCTCTTTTGGAAGATGATTGGGGTAATTGCTTTATTCTCGTGTTGGGAGTTGGGAGGTGTCGGTGTTCTGGGCTTTGTGAACCCGCACGGGTACCTAGGCTTAAAAATTGGGATATCATCAATGGAGTAAAGTCCCACGACTTTTAGGGTCCGTTTGGTTTGTAGATGGGTTTATGATTTGGATTTAAATTTGGATTTGGATTTAGTGTATGTTTAAAATTAATTGAAAAGAGAGAAAAATAAAATAGATTTGTATATTATATATTTTTTAAATGAATATAATATGTAAGTTTAATGTTTTTTATTATGAAAAAAATAATAAAATTCAAATAAAAAGGTAAAAGGGCCCACTAAACATGAAAAGTAGGCAAGAAGGCTAGGTTTTGTACAAAGAATAAATTTGGGACTCACTCCTAATTTTGAGACCCACATTTACTAACCAAACAATAATTTTCATCATAAATCCTAAATCCAAATCGAAAACCCATCAACCAAACGAGCCCTTAGTACTTAGTGACAGTGGTAAGTTGAGTGGACTTAAATATTCCCATGAAAAGAATAAGTGGATGTATAAGGGTTGTTTGAAGTTAGGACCCGAATACCAAGTGGATGAAAATATGAAAGAATGGCTTATACATGGACATGTGAGCATTCACGAAATGATCTAGGAGAATGACTATGAGTCTAGCTATAAGACTCCTTAATAAACAAAAGCGCTTATTGGGAGGCAACCCAATCTTTTTATTTTATGCATTTTAGGAGTGTCGTGTGTTTTTATTTTCATTATTTGTTCTTCTATGTTTGAGTTATACGTGATCATGCTTTGTTTTGTCTTTAACCTCGTCTTAATTGTAATCAAAGGTATTTTGCATAAAATAAGTGTAGGGGATATATCCGGTTGCTAAGAACCATTTTCAAAGATGTAAAATAGATTATTATAAATTAATTTACATTTTATGTTTCCTTTGTTTGTTTGTTTGAGTCATGTGTTTGCACTAACTGTTTTTGTGGTTTATGTAATAATTTTTCCAGGAAATAATTCATAGGTTATTTTTCCATAAAACAAAAACGCAAAACATGTCAGGTGTTCCTGACGACGTCAGGGTTTATACCTGGCGGCGTCAAAACTGTAGTAGAGGAGAAATTCGCGTTTTTTCAAATTTATTTTTGTTAAATTTCCATAATTTTTAATTTTCCAGATTTTTTGCAGAAAACCACGATTACATTAGTACTAACATTCTATCTTTATTGCTTTCTTATGATTTTGTTTTATGATTATATAAAGGTTGTATATTATTTACTGTCGATTTTACGCTGGGTATAGTTGTTTTTGTCTTTGGTTTTCAGGTTATATTAGATAAGGAGAGTCCGAAAGTTCATTGAATTTTCACTTGGACAATTCTTGGATGAAAATTTAGCTGGATCATATTGTTTCTTCTCCGATATTGAGCAAACCAGGAGAGTATTAGTTTCTCTCACTTTTTATTTATCTTTCCTTAGTTTTTTTGGGTACTTGTAGGACATTGGAGACAATGTTCAAAATAAGTGTAGGGGGTAATAAAAGCCTTAGGGATTATTCATTCATTTGTATTTGCTTTGTACTTAAAATGATGTGTAATATACCGAAACATAATTTAGGACGGTAATTTTGACCCAAATTTAAAATTTTTTTATGGCATACATCGGTAAAACTGAAGTATTAGAAGCGTCTCATGGATAGAAGTTATATGACTAGCACGAAAAACCCTACTACTCAAAAAAAATTACAGCCCCAAAATATGAGGTTCGCCTCTAGATCTTTAGGAATAAAAGCATTCAATTTTAATGTTTATGAGAGTGTACCAATAGTATTATAGATTCTAGAACTTGGTTTAGCGATACATCCTGAGACTGCTAGTGAGATCGCATCCGTGTGATTAGGATTTACTAAGTGATGAGAGGCATTAGGATAACCCTTGTTTTAACATGCGTTTTTTATGGTTATGATGATCTCATTGGTCATATAACTACCCCATACCCTTGCTATGCACTCATTTTTAATGCAAGATACCCCTAGTTCGCCCTTCCGAGCCTATCCTTTTCGCGGTTCTCCTAATTTTATGGTGGATTTTGGATTACTAATGAAGAGCATTGTTGTCACACCCCGCCAAGGCGGAAACGCGAGGCGCGACAAGAAAGGGAATCATCACAACACATTGGCGTCTATATAGAGAAACTAAATCATGCATAAAATACAAGGCATAGACACGCAGTGCCATGAAAATACCCAAACACATCAACAAAATCCAAAAGGCGTCTGACATTGAAATGAAAGCAGTTCATGCCAACGTCATGACATGCAAACATTCATACTTCCTAACAAAGCAAAACAAATAACATTCATCATCCAAAACAAATAATGAAATCTAGATAACTAAACTTCGCCAGCTGCCTACGGTCCATCTAGCCACTTTTCCTAACTTTACTCTCATCCTGCTGAATACCTGAAAATGATGATTATACATCAACCAACAGTTGGTGAGAAACATAGGTTTTCAGACACACAAATTCAATCCATTACCAAAAATCATTAACTGAATTACTGTGATTATAAAACAATACTTTCGCATGACAATTATGCTAACTAACATACAAGCTAACATGCAAATCAATCCAATCAACCACACAAACACCAAGCAGACGACCTTAATCGCTCTTAGATCATACCAAATCATTTGCCCTCTAGCTCAGGCCATGGATACCCGCAAGTAACCCTCCTGACTAGGCAACAATACATCATTATCATATCACATAACATGTAGCACATAACGCATATCAGTCACATAATAGTCCATGCATTTACACTAACATATAATCACAGCAATATAAAACTCATTTCAACACTTGCATCATTTTCATCCCAAGTTATTTGTTTTGCTCAATACGTAGCTTCTAATTCCTATCACGCAACTATACAAATAAATAAACACGGTTACACGTGACCAAGGTAAAAGCTCTAGTCCATGTAACACACATATGATGGATGTCTAAGGGAGTGATTAACCATCATGGGTCACCCCGATACCATGCCTAACCTTAACCACTTCATTAACACTTTACACTAGTTAACTACAATTTTGTTCAAAAGTGTAGAATTTTAGTGTAACTTTACCCTCTTAAAACCCTTATTTGCTGACCTTGGTAAATTATACCAAAAATCACCTAAGTTTATTTACTAGTTTACAAACTACCTTGTGATTCCCAATTACTCATTACATATACAACTATTCCAAATAAAATCCAACTTCAAAACTCTCCCAAATCGGATCTGATTGCACACCAAAAAGTATAGCCCTAATTACCCTACTTAGACATACAATCAGAAGCTCTCTTTATCGGGTTTCTTTATATACATATAGAACTTAATCACTGTATATTGGCTAACCTTAGTTCCACTTTTAGGTTAGGGTTTTACCCTCCTAAACATGACCTAAATCTGACTCGTATTTACTGTTTTGACAACTTTTCTTATAACCAATATTTAACCAACTTTCAAAACTCCAAATCATTTGAGACTATACTTTTTGAAAAATAGACTCTTTGAACTACAATTTAGGCTTTTGAATCATATCAAAACACGTTTTTAACATCTAGATATCATCAGTTGAACACATACCTAAATTCTGCTCAACTCTAAATCATGAATTAACGCGATCTAACTCTAACCACTTACACCAATAAGATCCTAATTAGACCCTAAACGTTCTAGCATGATTAAAACATACTTAATTACAATAGATCTTAAAACCCTAATGATCCATCATATTAATTGTTACATGTTTTTAAAGAAAACTAAACAAAAGCTTAATTGAAACATACCTAAACCTTAATTCTTGAAACTCTAATTCACCAACTCGTTCTTGATTAAAAAAAATCTTTTTTTTCTTCTCTTGAAGGTTCGGCCGATCAAAGGGATAGGATGAGAGAAAAAGTGATTTAGAGATTTATTTATCATATATTTATACTAATAGAATTCTATTTTAAGTCAAACTCTGTTTCCTTTTTTTTCTTTTATCCCAACCGGTCGAACACCCCTTATATATATATATATTTATTTTTTTTACTTAATTATTAATTACATAATTATCTTCATTACCTTAAGTTTTCATAAAAACCTAAGATAATTTGGGTAAACCTTTTTACATAAATGCAAATTACTACACTTCTAAAAATAACTTTTCATTTTACATTTCACTTTCTATATTTAGAAAGTCTACCTTAATTCGCCAAATTTCACTCACTTAACCTATTTCCATCTTAATACATTTTCCCACAACCGCTTAACACAAACTTATCCAACTATTTACATAGCATTGCATGCAATACGCCTTTCTTTTCCCATATTCACTAAACGCAAACACACTCAAAATGAGATGATCATACACCTCCAAACAATATCAAGCACCTATTCAAACCACTTAGCACACATATAAAACACATAGCACACAAGAAACACACAAAATGAACTCTTAGCCATTTCTAAAGGTTTCACTAACCTGATTAAATCACGGTTGTTACAGTATCCCCTCCTTGAGGAAATCTCGTCCTGAGATTTAACTAGCAGGTTCAACAACTTGGTCCACGAACAACTGTGGATACTTAATCCTCATCTGGTCTTCGTGTTCCCAAGTAAACTCAGGACCACGTTTCGAATTCCACCTAACTTTCACAAGCGCTATTTTCCTACGTTTTAACTTTTTAATTTCTTGATCCATAATCTCTACAAGTTCCTCGACAAAACGAAGTGTCTTGTCGACCTTGATCTCATTCAATGGCACATGCAAACTAGCATCCGCCAGACACTTTTTCATATTTGACACATGAAAAGTGTCATGCACGCTACTCAACTCCTCAGGTAACCTCAGCCTATAAGCTACCAGGCCAATCCTTTCAAGGATCTCAAACGGTCCTACATATCTCGGTGCTAACTTACCCTTCTTTCCAAAATGCACTACGCCCTTCCAAGGCGACACCCTTAATAATACCTGATCACCCACCTCAAACTCTAACAGTTTACACCTATTATCCGCATAGCTCTCTTAACGATCTCTCGCCGCTTTGAGCTTTTCCATTATCAACACTACCTTATCAGTCGTTTCTTGTACTAACTCAAGTCCAGTCAAACTACTCTCTCCAATCTCTGCCTATAGAACAGGCGACCTACATTTCCTTCCATACAAAGCTTCAAACGGAGCACCCCGAATGCTCAATTGATAACTAACACCAAAATCGATAACACATGCCCTCATTATATCTTCCAAAGTCAGAATCATATGTTCACTTTGTCCATCCACATGAGGATGCTAAGCAGTACTCAAATCTAATCGTGTCTCTAACACTTTCTGCATCGTCTGCCAAAACTACAAGGTAAATCATCCATCTCAATCTGAGTTGATCGTCACAAGAATTCCATTCCTTGCTATTATCTAATCAATATAAATCCTTGCCAACTTCACATATTGAAATCTTCTTGTATAGCTAGAAAATGAGCTAACTTGGCCAGTCGATCGACCATCACCTAAATCACATCATACTCACTTCTTTAACCTTAGAAATTTAGTGATAAAATCCATGATGATTCTATCTCATTTTCTCTCAAGTATCTCAGGCTATTACAGCAAGCCAAAGTCTTTGACATTGCAGCCTTCACCTCTTAAACAAATCCGACATTTGCTAACATAGGTAGCTATATCCTTTTCTACACGTGGCTACCAATACATGTCTCTAAGGTTATTGTACGTCTTATCCACTCCCGGATGTACCAAGTATCTTGATGCATGGGCCTCATCCATTACACTTCCTACCAATAGAACCTAAATTCGATCTATAAAGTACAACTCTTGTCTCCTTTTCTTTCCATCTGTGGATCTAAACCATGTAGCCTTTCTGTGAGTATGTTCTCTTACTTGAACACCTCACTTTGGGCTACCAATATCATTCCTCTTACTCGTCTTGATTTCACTTTCTCCTTTCTACTCAACGCATCACTAACTACATTCTCTTTATCGGAGTATCACACAATCATTCTTCAAAGTCTGAAAAGCCTCTTCTTGTTCTACGCTTCACTTATACTTCTGATTCCTCTCAGTTAGAGAAGTAAGGGGGTTTAACAATCTTTAAAAAATTCGCTATGAACATCGGTAGTAACCTGCCAATCCTAAGAATAATCATCCAATTCCTCACTGCCTCACTCTTACTCGGGTCCACGTGACTACGTTATGGTTGACCACGTGACCAAGAAAATGCACTTCTTCCAACTAAAACTCACACTTAGAAAACATAGCATACAGTTTCTCCTTCCTCAATGACTCCAACACTAACTTCAAATGAACTTCATGTTCCTCCTTCAACTTTGAGTAGGCTAGAATGTCATCAATGAATACGATGACAAACCTACCTAAATATGGTTTGCAAACCCGGTTCATTAAGTCCATGAAAACCGCTGGTGCATTGGTTAATCCAAAAGGTATAACCATAGACTCAAAATGTCCGTATCTCGTTCGAAATGCGATCTTTGGAATGGCATCCTCATGCACTCATAGCTAATGATAACCTGGCCGAAAATCTATCTTTAAGAAAGGACACGCTCCTCGTAACTGATCAAACAAGTCATCAATCCTAGAGAGTAGATAACGGTTTTTAACAGTTAATCTGTTAAACTCCCTATGATCAATACACATGCGAAAAGAACCATTATTCTTCTTCATAAATAACACAGGTGCTTCTAACGGAAAATGACTAGGTCGTATGAAACCCTTTTCTTGCAACTCTCGAAGTTGTTCAGATAATTCTTGCATTTCCGAGAGTGTTAGACAATATAGAGACTTCGCAACCGGCGTCGCTCCATGAACTAAGTTTACGCGGAACTCAACTTGTCATTGCGGTGGTAGCCCTAACAAGTCTTTCGGAAACACATCAGTAAAATTGCGCGCCACGGGTATATCACCTATCCTAGGTTCATCTACCTTAGCGTTTATTAGGGCTTTGGCGCCTCCCAAAGTACGTTCCCCATGAACTCGAAGTATCTCATCACCTTCCAACGATATTCTAACCACCTTCTCATATCATACTATCACAAACTTCCTCTTGGACAACCAGTCCATTCCCACAATCACATCAAAGCTTCCACCACTCAACGGTATCAAAAAACTCCATGGGTTACGAACAATTAAATAGGATAACAAACGAATATCGAGTCAAATGCTAGAATGCATATAGGAGATTCCACATATGCAAATAGACGTGGATCAAATGACATAAGAATCCTTTGAAAGAAAGGATACGTATATGCACCGATTGAAAACGCAACAAAAAAAAATTAACAAGCGTACCACGACAAAAGAACGCATAAAAAAATCAATACTAAAGACGGAAATTCTTATACCAATTATAGACTTTACTCGAAAGACCAAATTAAATAATATTTTTATAAAAATCAATTTAAAATAAAGAAAGTCACTTTAAGTATAAAAATCATTTTAAATAATTAATAAAATTGTCTTAAATGTAATCTTTATAAAATTCATTCTGGTTGACATAAAAATCTAGAGATGGTTATCTAATGGTGTATCTTACCTTACCACTATGAATCACTTTAAACCTGCTTTTTATAATAAAATAAAATTTATTTAACCACTCAACAATTTTCATATCCTATTTGCGTAGGCCATTTAAACATATTCTATTTACAAAGATCATTTTTAAACACATTTTTTCCCAAACACTAACACAATACTTCAAAAAGGATTTTATAATTAGGCATCAATTATAAAATATGTTACTCAAACAAAGGACACCATAATACCAAAAGGGATCGTAAAACACCGTACAAACTCTAACATAATTTTATTGTTTGAAAACGAAAGAAAATACCAGGAACCATATACTCAAAATAAAACTCGTACAAGAAAACTCATGCAAGACGTTACGTACCCAAAAGAATACGTAAGGTCTTATCCAAAATAACGATCAACATAGCAAACCTAAAATCATTGATACTAACACGTCGCTAACGGGTTACGAAAACCAAGGGATATACAACCAAGGGAGTAATGATCCACACTAATATATTATGAACAATTAGTGCTCAAAAGAAACCTTTGATACTCATACAAGTAATCAATGCAACGAAAGAACTAACGAAACGCGCCTATATCCGAAAGAGCAGATTCCGAACAACCAATATACATCGAGACGTCGAATAAGAAAAATCGGGTATCCTTACTAACAAAGTACGATGAAGGGATGTTAAGCTTAGACTTAGGAAATCCGAATAAACAACCAAGCAAACGAGCAACCTTTATAATAGCAATACTAGGTATCCGCAAATACTAGATAGAAGGGAAACTCACTATCTATACAACTCAACTCAACATATCCTCCAATTATGGTAAGAGAAAAATTCTCTACCCATACCATCATCTTTATCATGAATACACATATTAAAAAAACATATTACACTACCACCTTACAACCAAACATAAATAAATGCAATCATGGTCACAAGTCTACGTGTGTGATGCCTTTATAATTATGTTGGCCACCATAATTATAAGTGCCTCCTTTCACACGTGTACTTACTTCCAAGATTACCCATTTCAATCATAATTCACATATAAGCACATATACCACATTGCACATCTTAAACCACTCCAACTTAACACATAAAGGATGCTCCATCAAATAACTACTTACTTATATCAAAATAAAATCAAAACGACATAAAGGAATGAAAGTCTCGCAACAATTCTCAAAATACAAAATATCCAAAAGAATTAATCAATAACAACATGACGAGGTAAAGGACGGGATAAAATTATGTTGGGCCTCGCATGGGTTTGACTTTGCCTCCGTAAGAATCACCCGACTCCGCGGCTCCAGCCCTATTACATGCATCCGACAAACGATCAACTATCCTATCTCCTTCTGTTCCACAAGAGGTTCCTTATAACGCTTAAGTCCAGTTGGGAAACTGTTCCCCAACGAGACTTCTTATGGGTGGGGGAAAACATAGCTAAAATATTAAGAAAGTAATATATATCATATCAGATAATGGTAGATAAAATAACTAAAATGACAACTTAGCAAAATACGAAATATATAAGCTATGCAAAAATAGAGGGGAAGCATAGCAATTATAGCATTAAACACTTAAGCCCTAAATGCATCTACATGAAGGACCCCTAGGTTATAGTCTAGGCTCAACCACCTACTTCTCTATAACCAAAGGCTCTGACACCAATCTGTCACACCCCGCCAAGGCAGAAACGCGAGGCGCGACGAGAAAGGGAATCATCACAACACATTGGCGTCTATACAGAGAAACTAAATCATGCATAAAATACAAGGTATAGATACGCAGTGCCATGAAAATACCCAAACACATCAACAAAATCCAAAAGGCGTCTGACATTGAAATGAAAGCAGTTCATGCCAACGTCATGACATGCAAACATTCATACTTCGTAACAAAGCAAAACAAATAACATTCATCATCCAAAACAAATAACAAAATCTAGATAACTAATCTTCGCCAGCTGCCTACGGTCCATCTAGCCACTTTTCCTAACTTTACTCTCATCCTGCTGAATACCTGAAAATTATGCTTATACGTCAACCAACGGTTGGTGAGAAACATAGGTTTTCAGACACACATATTCAATCCATTACCAAAAATAATTAACTGAATTACTATGATTATAAAACAATACTTTCGCATGACAATTATGCTAATTAACATAAAAGATAACATGCAAATCAATCCAATCAACCACACAAACACCAAGCAGACAACCTCAATCGCTCTTGAAACATACCAAATCCTTTTCCCTCTAGCTCAGGCCATCGATACCCGCAAGTAACCCTCCTGACTAGGCAACAATACATCATTATCATATCACATAACATGCAGCACATAACGCATATCAGTCACATAATAGTCTATCCATTTGCACTAACACATAATCACAACAATTTAAAACTTATTTCAACACTTGCATCATTTCCATCCCAAGTTTAAGAAAATGTAAAAAGTGAGACTATGTAACTCACCTGAATGCTCAATACGCAGTTTCCAATTCCTATCACGCAACTATACAAATAAATAAACATGGTTACACGCGACCAAGCTAAAAGCTCTAGTCCATGTAACACACATATGATAGATGTCTAAGGGAGTGATTAACCATCATGGGTCACCCCGACACCATGCCCAACCTTAACCACTTCATTAACACCTTACACTAGTTAACTACAATTTGTTTAAAAGTGCAGAATTTTAGTGTAACTTTACCCTCTTAAAACCCTTACTTGCTGACCTTAATAAATTATTCCAAAAATCACCTAAGTTCATTAATGAGTTTACTAATTACCTTGTGATTCCCAATTACTCATTACATATATAACTATCCCAAATAAAATCCAACTTCAAAACTGTCCCAATTTGGATCTGATTGCACACCAAAAAGTATGGCCATAATTACCCTACTTAGACACACAATCAGAAGATATCCTTCTAGGGTTTCTTTATATACATATAGAACTTAATCACTGTAGATTGGCTAACCTTAATTCCACTTTTATGTTAGAGTTTTACCCTCCTAAATCTGACCCGTATTTACTGTTTTGACAATTTTTCTTGTAACCAATATTTAACCAACTTCCAGAACTACAAATCATTCAAGGCCAGACTTTTTGAAAAATAGACTCTTTGAAATATAATTTAGGCTTTTGAATCATATCAAAACACATTTTTAACATTTAGATATCATGAGTTGAACACAGACATAAATTCTGCTCAACTCTAAATCATGAATTAACGCGATCTAACTCTAACCACTTACACCAATAAGATCCTAATTAAACCCTAAACGTTCTAGCATGATTAAAACATCCTTAATTACAGAATATCTTAAAACCCTAATGATCCATCATATTAATTGTTACATGTTTTAAAAAAAAATAACAAAAGCTTAATTGAAACATACCTAAACCTTGATTCTTGAAATTCTAATTCACCAACTCGTTCTTGATTAAAAAAAAACTTTTTTTCTTCTCTTGAAGGTTCGGCCGATCAAAGCGATAGGAGGAGAGAAAAAGCGATTTTGGGATTTATTTATCTTATATTTATACTAATAGATTCCTATTTTAAGTCAAACTTTGTTTCCTTTTTTTTCTTTTATCCCAACCGGTCGAACACCCCTTATATATATATTTTTTTATTTTTTTGTTTAATTATTAATTACATAATTATCTTCATTACCTTAAGTTTTCATAAAACCCTAAGCTAATTTGGGTAAACCTTTTTACATAAACGCAACTTACTAAACTTCTAAAAATAACTTTTCATTTTACATTTCACTTTCTATATTTAGAAAGTCTACCATAATTCGCCAAATTTTACTCACTTAACCTATTTCCATCTTAATACATTTTCCCATAACCGCTTAACACAAACTTATCCAACTATTTACATAGCATTGCATGCAATACGCCTTTCTTTTCCCATATTCACTAAATGCAAACACACTCAAAATGAGATGATCATACACTTCCAAACAATATCAACCACATATTCAAACCACTTAGCACACATATAAAACACATAGCACACAAGAAACACACAAAATAAACTCTTAGCCATTTCTAAAGGTTTCACTAACCTGATTAAATCACGGTTGTTACAGTATCCCCTCCTTGAGGAAATCTCGTCCCGAGATTTAACTAGCAGGTTCAACAACTCAGTCCATGAACAACTGTGGATACTTAATCCTCATTTGGTCTTCGTGTTCCTAAGTAAACTTAGGACCACGTTTTGAATTCCACCTAACTTTCACAAGCATTATTTTCTTACGTTTTAACTTCTTAATTTCTTGATCCATAATCTATACAAGTTCCTCGACAAAACAAAGTGTCTTGTCGACCTTGATCTCATTCAATGGCACATGCAAATTAGCATCCGCCAGACACTTTTTCCGATTAGACACATAAAAAGTGTCATGCACGTTACTCAACTCCTCAGGTAACCTCAACATATAAGCTACCGGGCCAATCCTTTCAACGACCTCAAACGGTCCTACATATCTCGGTGTTAACTTATCCTTCTTTCCAAAATGCACTACGCCTTTCTAAGGCGACACCCTTAATAATACTCAATCACCCACCTCAAACTCTAACAGTTTACGCCTATTATCCGCATAGCTCTCTTGACGATCTCTTGCCTCTTTGAGCTTTTCCTTTATCAACACTACCTTATCAGTCGTTTCTTGTACTAACTCAAGTCCAATCAAACTACTCTCTCTAATATCTACCCATAGAACATGCGACCTACATTTCCTTCCATACAAAGCTTCAAACGGAGCACCCCGAATGCTCAATTGATAACTACCACCAAAATCGATAACACATGCCCTCATTATATCTTCCAAAGTCTGAATCATACGTTCACTTTATCCGTCCACTTAATGATGCTAAGCAGTACTCAAATCCAATCGCGTCTCTAACACTTTATGCAGCATCTGCAAAAACTACAAGGTAAATCATCCATCTCAATCTGAGTTGATCGTCACAAGAATTCCATTCCTTGCTATTATCTCATCAATATAAATCCTTGCCAACTTCACATCTTGAAATCTTCTTGTATAGCTAGAAAATGAGCTAACTTGGTCAGTTTATCGACCATCACCCAAATCACATCATACTCACTACTTTGACCTTGGAAATTTAGTGATAAAATCCATGGTGATTCTCTCATTTTCCCTCAAGTATCTCAGGCTATTACAGCAAGCCAAAGTCTTTGACATTGTAGCCTTCACCTCTTAAACAAATCCGACATTTGCTAACATAGGTAGCTATATCCTTTTCTGCACCTGGCTACCAATACATGTCTCCAAGGTTATAGTACGTCTTATCCGCTCCTGGATGTACCAAGTATCTTGATGCATGGGTCTCATCCATTATACTTCCTACCAATAGAACCTAAATTCAATCCATAAAGTACACCTCTCGTCTCCTTTTCTTTCCATCTGTGGATCTAAATCATGTAGCATTTCTGTGAGTATGTTCTCTTACTTGAACGCCTCACTTTGGGCTACTAGTATCATTCCTCTTACTCGTCTTGATTTCGATTTCTCCTTTCGACTCAACGCATCACTTACTACATTCGCTTTATCGGAGTATAACACAATCATTCTTCAAAGTCTGAAAAGCCTCTTCTTGTTCTACGCTTCACTTATGCTTCTGATTCCTCTCAGTTAGGGAAGTAAAGGGGTTCAACAATCTTAAAAAAATTCGCGATGAACGTCGGTAGTAACCTGCCAATCCTAAGAATAATCATCCAATTCCTCACTGCCTCACTCTTACTCGGGTCCACGTGACTATGTTATGATTGACCACGTGACCAAGAAAATGCACTTCTTCTAACCAAAACTCACACTTAGAAAACTTAGCATACAACTTCTCCTTCCTCAGTGACTCCAACACTAACTTCAAATGAACTTCATGTTCCTCCTTCGACTTTGAGTAGGCCGGAATGTCATCAATGAATATGATGACAAACCTACCTAAATACGGTTTGCAAACCCGGTTCAATAAGTCCATGAAAACCACTGGTGCATTGGTTAACCCAAAAGGCATAACCGTAGACTCAAAATGTCTGTATCTCGTTTGAAATGCAGTCTTTGGAATGGCATCCTCATGCACTCGTAGCAGATGATAACCTGACCGAAAATCTATCTTTAAGACAAGACACGCTCCTCGTAACTGATCAAACAAGTCATCAATCCTAGGGAGTAGATAACGGTTTTTAATAGTTAATTTTTTCAACTCCCTATGATCAATACACATGCGAAAAGAACCATTCTTCTTCTTCATGAATAACACAGGTGCTCCTCACAGAAAATGACTAGGTCGTATGAAACCCTTATCTTGCAACTCTCGAAGTTGTTCAGATAATTCTTACATTTTCGAGGGTGCTAGACAATATGGAGACTTCGCGACCGGCGTCGCTCCATGAACTAAGTCTACGCGGAACTCAACTTGTCGTTGTGGTGGTAGCCCCAACAAGTCTTCCAGAAACACATCAGTAAAATCGCGCGCCACGGGTATATCACCTATCCTAGGTTCATCTACTTAGGCAAAATCCGTAATCATTGTAAGAATTGAAAAGTATTTTACTTGCAAAAACAAGTCATGTATCTCACCTCGAGATTTGTAAAGTAACCGTAAACAAGTTTTTAATTGAGTATATAAACGAGTATGAAAACGAGTATGTAAATGAGTATGTAAACGGGTATGTAAACGAGTTTGTAAATGAGCATGTATTCTCCACCAAAATATTTAAATGAAGTAAAATAGGGGCCATGAAATCTCCTCAAGTGATGGAATTGATTTCTAGATAAATCAACTAGGAATGTCGTCTCAAAGGATCGGTATGCAACCTATTTAATTATAGGTCGATTTAGATTAACGTATGAAAATATAGACAATGCACTATATTTTATTTTTTTATATCACCACCTAATAGTTTTAGACTTAGCTTATAAATCAAAATAATGCTTTCGTTAAGGTTACCACTTTTATTATTTTTACCACGACAATATATATATATATATATATATATATATATATATATATATATATATATATATATATATATATATATATATATATATATATATATATATATATATAGTCTAGTTAATTCATAAAATAATATTTATAAAGTTTAAAACGCGTATAAATAATATATAAGTGATGCTATATTATTTCTTAAGGTTTTTATGGTTTAAAGGACCCGAAGTCCGAAAACACTTTTTTACTATTCGTGTCAGGAAAAAGTGTGTAGGAAATTTTATATAAAAGTTGTCTATTTTAATGAAGATTAACTCACTCATATTACACTTTTAGGCTTCGAAAACACACGATCGTTTACCGAAACATCATTCCAAGCAACATTCTAGTTTTATATTTTAGCCAGTTCGGATTCGAAAGGCCCCAAAAACTAGAAACGAGATCTGATCAGACCACATTTTTACCCGAAAGCCGTCAAAATATTATAGTTGCCGGTAAACTTTAGAAATTCATATCTCCTTCGTTTTACGTCCGTTTTTCGAGTTATCTATATGCACGGAATCGTATTGAGACGTACTAACACATATTTTAGGTTTTAACTCGTCAAAAAATCTGTAACTAACTGTTTAAAACTTGATGTCCTAAAGGGTGTTTTGCATACTTTAAAACTATAATTTTAACCTTATTTTTACAAAACAATAACCTCTAATCAAACCACTTCAACCTCCTTCACAATCAACATATCCAAACTAACCTAATCCCATCCAACACTTCACCATAATAAAAACAAAACATGAAATAATTTATAAAAGTGTTTAAGCTAGTTTATGAATAATAAACTTGGTAATATGCTTAATAATCATATAAGTAATTGTTGTTTTTGGTTTCTTTGTAAACATTTATAAAAGTCTACTAATTGGTGATATAACTTAATAATCTTAGTGTTCATGTATGTAAATGCATTATGTAAGTATAGAAATATATAAGAACATAATCAATATGTATGAAAATTAAAAGAGTAGATGTAGAATGATTACAAAGCTTATGATCAAAAGAAACCCTAGTCTTTGATTTTAACCCAAAAACCTTATCAAAAACCTAAATCTTGATTTATAAAACCCTAACTTAGATCTTGAAAAACCCTTGCTTAAAATAGAAACCCTAACTTGGAAATCAACTTAGAACACCTTAGATAATACCCTTGATCACACTTGTATACTTGTAATATCAAGAAAATGGAAACTATAAAAATTTCATGGCTTATTTTGTGAGCTATGAGCTCTTGTAGAGAGAAAGAGGGATCCTTTGATTTTTTTTGTAAGTGATAAGTGATGAGAAAGACTTGTAGCAAGGTTTATTTTAGTGAAAATATCTAGGGAACCAATTAACATTCAATCCATGATAATAAGGGAAGGGGAGTGGTCTTGTAAGTGATTGGCATGAGGGGGGGGAGTGGTCTTGTGTAAGTGGTAGATAGATCTTGTAAGTAACCTTTGAAAAAAGAGTTCAAACTAGCACATGGTATTTTCTAAGCTAAACTTGGTATTGTTTTTGTGTATATATATGCATAACCGGCCATGGTTGTGTTTTTGTGTAAGAATTATATAATTTTTGGGTATTGGATATAATTATGGGTATTTGGACAAGTGTAGAAATGTGGTATAGTTTACATGCATGCATGAAAGCTCAAAACACGAAACGTAAATGTTTTACGTAACGTATAAAAATAAAATACGAAAAGTTATAAATTATCTTCGAAATAATTATATAACACTTGCTTGATGTAAACTTCTATTTTTTTAATGTCGGTTTAAGTTAATTGTTGATTTTTGGTTTACGCAGTTTAACTTAACGATTGAAATTAAAAGGAAATGCGTAAAAGTTCAAAGTAAATAGTTTGAGTTTATTGACGTAAAATGACTTGAAATTGTGGGTTGTTATATTTAACCCCCTAAATCATGCAAATATGCCTAATTATTGTACTTAATAGTTTCTTTTTTATGTTTTAGCATTTGGGAAGCATTTGGAGGAAAAACACTTGACTTGGGGCTCGATTCCGGAAGAAACTAGACAAAAACACAACTTTTTTAGCTGGCGACTTCCATTCTAACGCCTTCACCAAAAGTGCCTAGAAAGTTAATTTTTTGATAAAAAGCGTGACTTCTCAGTGGGTGGAGACAGCGTCAGAAATTATTCTTGACGCCGTCAGGATTACATAGCGACGGCGTCACCACGATGTATGACGGCGTCACAACAGCCGACTCAAAGAAACCCTTGGAAGATTCGACGGGCTGACGGCGTCACGAAGCCCTAGCGACGCCGTCAGGACCCAGCTTCTATATATACAAACCTTTATTTTTCATATTTCGTGTGGAAACTTAGTTTGTAATCTCTATTATATTGTTTCTTGTTAGTGGTGTGCATGTTAGGCTCTAGAAAACTAGCCATTTGATCTTTATATCATAGAGAAGACGTCAAGGGAAACGTAGTTAGGTTAGAGGATATCTGTGATTAGATCTTCATATCTAGATCACCTTTGAGTGGATTCCAAATTAAGTATTTATTGCGCGTGATTAATTATTAGGAGGGAGCGTGTCTGACAGGTAAACACTCGACTAGGTTGTCACGTAGAATGCGAACTTGACCAACCCGCTGCAGAATTAGGGGAATACTTGCACACTACACTAACAAGGACGACGTGCAATAGAATTAAAGTGAGCGACTAGGGATTAGTACATTATTAGGTAAACACGTTTGTTTAACTATATGAGTTTCCACAAATTTACGTTTCTTGCATAATTATGAGTAGTTGGTAGTTTAGTTAAAACCCCCTATTCAAAACCCAAGATTTTACTTGCTTTCTAAAAAACATAAAAATACAAAAATACTCTTCCCTCAATCTTTATACCTTAATAACGTACAATCCAAGCCTAGAGAACGATAATAACCCTCCGAGTCTTGCCTATACTTCACTACAACAGTTAGGTACTCTGCCTAGAAGGGTTGTAAAACTTTTGCGTTGCAACCCATCGCATCATCCATATTTTCGGCATCAAACAAGTCCAAGCAAGAGTACTTAAAGATTTCATTAAGAATTTATAAGGAAATATAGGGTTTGGTACTAAGAAATTAGGGTTTTCTAAAGCTTTGAGTTAGTTTTTGTGCACTTCTTGACCTCCAAACACACTACCATTCGTGTAAGTCCCTCATGTTAACCTAATTTACTCATATTGATCATATCATGCATTATTTTATATCACCACTATAGATTTTGTTGTGTTAGAACTTGAGTTAAACCTTGTTGTAAAATATACTAAATCTGTCTAGAAAATGGGTCACCTTTCAAGCTAGTTTTAGATATCTTACTAAACGGTTTTGGTAAAACTCTTTTACCACAAGATACTATAATGTATTACGAAGATTGCGTAAAGTTCAAGGTCTATGAAGTTCATTTTCCATTTTAAATAAATTATACGAACTCGCGTGTCAATCAGCTCAAGCTACCGACTTCGTGTCTTGCAACAATTATTTGGGTGTCTTAAACTTTGAATCTAGGAGTATAATCGTAAGGGTTGAAAAAGGTAAGACATAGACCTAAGTGTGAGCGCTCGTTTCATTGAATTTCGTTAAGAGATGAGTGTGTTATGATTGTTTAAAGTCAGGTATACATTTTGGACAACCCACTATTTTTCTGCTTTGGTGTCAAAGTGTTGTAACTTGTTTTTCTAAAGGTTTTCACACGCGAAGCCTTATAAAACTCTAACATAAAGTCTATATGGGTGATAAAACTTGTTAAACTCATGTGCATATAGAACATACCATTGTGACCTTAAGGCCTTTTACTTATATATGTCGCGTTTAGGTCATTTTCACTCGAGCTTGCTTATATACTATTTTCGTATTCACTACTTTGAGGTGAGTTTCATAGTCCCACTTTTACTTGTATAATACTCGTTTTGAACTACTTTGGGGTGATAATACATTGCTCGTTTTACTTATGGACACAAGTACTTAAACTTTTATAGATTTCCTATGTTACCTATTCGACCACTTAAGTCCCTACTATCATGAACCGTTAATTATGTAGTAAGCATGAATGTTCTGAATAGATCTATTAGGATTGACACTCTCCATCCAGGTTTGTAGCGCTTATTTGATTGGCATGTCAAACGAACGCATTTATTTGAGGTACACGAGTGCTCTTGGTAGAAGCACTTGCTGGGGAAAACAACTATAAACTAAATGTTAAGGCTTTGGTGTCATGAGCTTAGTGCAATAGTAATAGTTTTCTGGATATCGTATATATTACAATAGCTACTTAAAATCTTGTGGTCCATGTTTCTAATTACTTAAACCTATGATCTCATAAACTTTATGTTAACCATTCTAATGTGTATTTCTTAGGTCCTTAATTGCTTGTATGGGTAGACTTGGAGCATTTCATTTGAATCTTTTGCGGTCTCCTCATCATGAAGAATTTTATGCATTACTATAACGTTCGATGTGAACTTAAAACTTCTTTTTATATGTGTTGTATTAAAGCATGTCCTTGTTAAACTGTATTTCTTTAATTGAACGTGTATTTATAAACGACTCATATAGAGGTCAATCTTTATATCTTGTATCTTTTTGCTATGAAGTCATACCCCGGTTATCTTCCGCTGTAATATTTGGGGGAGTGACATCAAGGATTAATGTGGAAGATGGTTCTTACTCTGATATTACTAGATTCATCTTCTACACCATTACACAACAACATCTATATCTTTCACAAGCAGTACTACTTCAACGATTCTTATAACGTCAAAATGTATCTTTCAACCTTTACGGGAATGACATCAATCAAGTTTGTTGGTTTGAGGGAGCTTATGGGTTATTTTGGGGGAGTATGTTTGATAATAAAGATAGATTGTTTGATTCTTTAAGAGAAAAGTTATGATTATCGACTTCAACTTTACGAACTTCAAAAGGTTATTCTTTAAGTGATTCTAACCTGGAGCTTATTTTGGAACTTATATGGTCATGATGCTCATGATGGATCATAGTCATCATGAGGGAGATAAGCTATAAGTATGAGGAAAATATATAAGGATAAGTCAAGAACTTATGGGGAGAAAATTTAAGAAGAGTTTAGAGAATTATGGGACAAATCGTTTTAGTTGATAATCATGGGAAGATATTAGTGAACAAATTGAGATAAAGAAATCATTGTGGTAAAAGTAGTTTGATTGAGAAGATAAGATTTGTATTCATGTGTATGTTGATTTCTTTAGATGTCATCATCATGGAGGGATAAATGTGTACATCAAGGACGCACAACAAGTTCACATGATCAGGCTTTATAATATATATATGCCGGAGGTTAGTCCGCAGAGATGATCAGTGCTTCAATTTGTTACTTTGGTGTTACCGTTTTGACTTCTTTTTTGTTGAGGTACATCCGGGACTTAATTGACTTTGATGTTACCGTTTAGACTACATAGAGGGATAAATTGCTTACACTCGGGACTTAGTTGACTTTGGTGTAGCAATTCATATCAACACTATCCTGGAGGAAGAAAAGTGCATTTCTGGGACTTAATTGACTTTGGTGCTACGTTTTTTACTTCGTAAAAAGGGATAAAGTTTGCACTTTGGGTTTTTGGGCTGAATTCAACAAGACTGGGATGCTTCCTAAGTGAGACGAAGTTGATGATATCATCCTTCCCACATATTATCCTAAATGAGAAGGAAGGTCTTTGAGCCAAGCTGGAGGAGGTTGTATGACTCAAGACTAGTGCATTAATTCTTATCAGTCTTAGAGGTGTCTGTTTGGGAGGGAGCTAAAGAATAAAAGCCTACTAGTTGGGAGGGAGTAAAAACTCAACCACATACTGCATAAGAAGTTCAGAGTATAATTCATATCAAAGATGATGTATTCTGATAAGAGAACGTTAAGGATGAGAAATGAGAAGTAGATTTAGAAAACTTATAAGTCATCCTCAGTAGTATATTACAGTGTGTTCGCCTGCAGGCTGAAGGAGTATTCAAGAAGATCAAGGTCATTGAAGACAATCTCAAGGAATATTAGACTTCATTCTTATAATTTTACTTTATTTTTGCTTGTAAGAAACATTGTAACCAATTCACGTGTGACACCATCTTGGAGGGAGATTGTTAGCCTTACTATTTTGTAAAGCTGGCGGCTTACACGTGAATTGGACTAGCTATAGACCAACTGCTATACGCAAGGACTAATATTGTATAAGTTGCATATATAGCTTAAGATAGGCCTATATATACCCCTCATGACTCTCTATAAGGGGTGTGGATGTTCATTATTGTTTTCTTTTCCTAATCTAATAAACACATAGTGTTCTCCAACCTCTCTCTACTTTCTCTCACTAGAAACACCCATGGCTTATCTTGTTTATTTTGATCAATACCGACCCCCCCCCCCCAAAAAAGGTGTTTTATTAATCTTTTCAGATAAACACACGTGTTCCAATCTCTAACTATGAGCTATATCTCATAGGTAGTAGATCTAGATGGACTTTAATCTCATCCCTATCACTGACTTAATCACTAAGTCTCTAGCTAACGCCTTCGTCAAGTGGTCAGCTAAATTATGTTGTGACCTAACAAACTCAATAGATATCACACCATTCATGATTAGCTCCCTATCATACTATATCTAACACCTAAGTGTCTATACTTGCCATTATATATTTGACTATAAGCTTTAGCCAATGTGGCAGCACTATCACAATGGATAGAAATCGGTGCTATTGGTTTCGGCCATAATAGAATCCCATGTATCAAGTTTTTTAGCCATTCTGCTTCTTTACCAGCAGCAACCAATGCTACAAACTCATATTCTATTATAGAACCGGTTATGCATGTTTGCATATTGGAAGCCCATGAAATGGCACATCCCCCAAGCAGGAACACCCATCCACCAGTAGAAGATGAATCTTTAATATGATTTAACCAGGTAGCATCTGAATAACCTTCTAACACCGAAGGATATCCAACATATGTGTTAGTGTAAATATTACGATATTTAATCTACACATTCTCGTTTGTTCTGATAATGACAAACATGTCACTTGTAATACATAACGTAAAGTGTACAAGTTACTCGTAATAATATTTTGAATTAACATTCATCAACACATCTCGACGTCTTGCGTTTGTCACACCCCCAGACGGGGCCTGGACGGAATACGTGTCCGAGGGCGTGACGTCATCATAATCCGAACACAAGGCACTTACAAGTATTTTTATACAAATGAATTATTCTTATCTTTACACTAAAGTTTACGTCTAAATATATATTTTATTTAAATGAGTAAACAAACGTCATTTATATCTTTAATGTTTACTCACACATTCGTGTCTACATATTTTTAATAAGTTACTTGCACTTTGCATTTTTTTAAAACACAAGTAACTTTCTTTTTAAAAAGTATATATATATATATATGTGTGTGTGTGTGTGTGTGTGTGTATCTATATATACATATACACATATATATAAATGTATATGAATATATAAAAATATAGTATATATAAAATATATATATAGTGATATGTTATTGTGTGTATATATATATGTAAAACACATTTTTGATTAAAGGAATAACAACTAAAATTCACCTCATGGATGAAACCACACAAAATTGAACTTGTATGAATGTGGACATAAAATATCTTGTTTATGTATAATAGTCAATGCCGGTCCCTTTGATTTATATAGAAAGGTCGGTCCATATTAAAGGGAACCAGACAATTGTTAAAGAGGAACCGACATATCACCAACTTCCAAACTCACTTTTTCCACCATTTTACACACACTTAGATATGTATAAAATGCATTCATAAATCCCCATGATCATAGTGCTTCTAACTCTCATTTTTGTTGTAAGCATACACCTCAAATGACAAACCACCAAACCAGCATCCGAGATCTGTCATCTACATCCACCAAAGTAAGAGTTCTTACCATTTCCATCCACAACAAAGCACATACATATGAAGATCTACAAGACTAGATATCTCATCATCTTCATCCATTTAAAGGCTTTCCATCAATGCAAGTTCATTCAGATTAGTCATTCATATCCATTAGACACATTGTCTTGGATCATCATCGTAATCACGTTTTGTATCACCAAGTAAGATTAGATGGTTTATGTGTTTGTACCATAAAACACAAGGTTTGTTATGTTACGTCATAAAACATAACAAGTTTGGGTTGGTTATACCAGGTGTGTGAGAACCCGGTATTTAGCTTTGTACTGGATAAAGGGTAAGCGACGTTGGGTTGGTTCTACTTTAATCTAGGACTCTGTATTTAGCTTTGTACCGGAAAAAGTGTAAGCGACGTTGTGTAAGGTTTTCTCCGTCGAGAAGGGAGCTTGTTGATCTAGTAGAATAACTCTCGAGGTGGGTACTCGGGGAGTGGAGTAGGGCGGATAGGAGCTTCATGACCGAACCACTATAAATCATCGTGTCCGGTTTGCATTCTCTTTTACATAACGCTTTCTCTTTATATAATTATGGCTTGGTTGTGCATGTTGATTGTATTATGCTTTGTTTATGTTTATGATTGTGTTGTGAACTTGTTTCATTCTATGCTTTCTAATTACACATATAGTCACTGACTATAATTAGTATTTTTGGAATCAGGACTTTTAGCTTCGTACGCCTAGAATAACGACTCCGGGGCTTCTTTTCTTGGTTTCTTTTGCTTCACTTCTGTTCTTGAGACTTCTTAGGATCTCTTAGGATCTTCTTAGAGCAAAGGATTGCTGCTATGATGGGTTATAGAGGAGGAAGTGGGGGATGATTTGAAATGGAGGCATAATACCCCTATTTATAGTAATTTTGGAACTTGGTGACTAAGGATGCTAAGAGACCAGGTGAGGACATGTGTGGGAGCTATAGGGTGATGTGGAGAGGCTATGGGATGAGTAAGGAAGGCTATGGTGCAAGGTGGAGGTGGTTCTAGACGTTTTAGGGGTGTTTGGTTTGATTTATACATGGCTGTTTTTGGACAGCCAACATCAGTCTTGGTAAAATGGTTGCCATTTGCAAACCGTAACTCCGTTGAAGCTCAAACCAGTGAGCATTGTTAGATATTTGAGTCCTCTACAACGTTTAGTTTTACATATTTGGGGGTTACTATACAAAAATTTAGAGATAATAGCCATTTACTACAGGTGTGCCGAATCTGCGCACCTTTGCCATTTCGGCTATAACTAATTCATCCGACGTCGAATCGGGTTGATTCCACCGGCAAAATGATCACAAGACATAGGGCTACAACCTAGTGTTTTCACTTAATACCCAGAACCTATTGATTTGCCCATATCCTATGTTTTATAGACTGATCCGATTCTGAACTAGGGCCTAGTTTTAGGTTTTAGGGTTAGAACTAGATTAGGGTTTTGTTTTAGGGTTTCTAGGATTTAATTCATGTATAATGATGTTATAATGATGAAATAGGATTTGTAATGTTGTAAATTAAGTATTTACAACTTATTTGATTAATAGTTTAGGTTTAAAACGGATAAAAACCAAGAAACGGGTTATGGTTTAGAAACTAGCTCGGTTTTAGGGTTTAGGATTTTGAATTAGGGTTTTGAGTGTAAAAATGTGTATGAAAGCTTATGAATAGAATAATTAGGGTTTACACATTGTATATTGAGTGTAGTAGCTTGTACAAAAGTGGTGGTGAAGAAACTAGAATGAAAACGGAGGTAAAATGGCTATTTTGGAGATCATGCTTAATGACTTGTATATTGAGCTTTGAAATCTTGTATTTTGACTTGGAGGGAGTTTATATTTCAAATGAGATGTTATATTATTTGTACATATGTTTTAGTAGCTTGTATATTCACTTTAGATATTAACCCTTCATGAAATTAGGGTTTAGAGGTATACGATAACGGTTTAAAGCCCGTTTTGATATAACGTTGAGAATGGTACATTATAGGAATAATGTACTTTGTAAAAAGGATATGACGATATTGACTTGACATGATATGATGTTTGCTTGACATATATGAAGACAAAATGGCCATAGATAGGTTGCGTGAGCTTGTCTACTTTAGTTATGCAAGTTACCTTGCTTAATGAGATACTGACAATGCAAGTAATGTAATAAAGCGAAAACATTTCCCCGTATAATTGTAATAATAGTAAAATAGGTTGATGAAAATTCTGAGTTGTTATAATTTAGACCTAGTGTGCATTTGATATTAAAGTATATATTTTATGAATAAATTCTGGAAGTTTTGATGTCACTACAAGTTATAAAGTCGAGTTTCGGTCATTTTAGCCAATATATCAAAATCGAGACAATAAGTTTTGCAGAAAATTGGTCATGTTGGGAATTTCATATAAAATCAACCATATAGAGTTAGAAGTTGTGCCACCTGGCGTTCGAAAGGTAATTGAGTCTAGTTCTGTGTAAAAATAATCTCAAATGATGATTTGTAATATATTCTTTTCAATTTATAAATTAATAATAAAAGGTCAGATTTGGGTCATGATGTATCCGTCAAAGGTTTTAAATATTTTTAGTCTTGTTTAAAATGGGGTATTCCCAAAACACTTCGTTAAAATTATCTACAATGTAGATGTATCAAATCACTTAACAAATAAGAAAAAGAAAGTCTAGAGAGAGAAAAGAGGGTTGTAACACTTTAGAGAGAGAAACAAGGAAAATATATTATGAGAGAAATGAAACAACCAACCCTCTCCAAGGTGTGGAGAGGGGTATTTATACCAACACTAGGCCGGTCAACATAAGGATGTCTTATGTTGACCCGGTTAGCTTGATAAGTTTCCAAATATTACGCTATGACCTATTCTATGATATATTGGTAGTGACCGAGTCTTTTCTTGATTTCTAACAATCTCCCCCTAAGGGAGGTCACTCTAGTTTACAAAAACTTAAGCTTATCATTCTATGAATGTCTTCAATCTTTGCTCGTAGTCTTGTTTTCTTGATCTTTATCTTGTGAACATTGATGTAGTAATCTTTAAACTTTTAGGCTCTAGCTTTTTTCTTTATCTTGACTTGTGTATGATCTTGAGCTTCTTGAGATCATCAACCAAGGATAATCTTTTTTCGTCATCTTGTAATCTTTGCCTTCTTGTGATCTTTGGACTTTTTGACCGACATGCTCATACCTTTCTTTGTCTTGAAAGCTTGAAAAGGTCATCTTTCTTGAAACTCTTTAACTTTAATACTTCGTCATTTCAAGGAAGACGTGCGGTATCAGAGTAGCATAAGTCTTTTAAAGCATGTACTTGAGCTTTCATGATGTCTTTACATATGTCGGTCGGGTATGAGCATGTGGCATTGACTTTGACTTGTCATTGGTTAACTGTTGCCGCCGTCAGGAAGTCTGCATGAATGGGTTAGTGATAAATAACATATATGGACGAAAGTGTCTTTGTCACTTCGTCAAATATGGTTGTAATAACCACGGTTTCTCGTTAATCAGTATAAATACTGCCTATGATCAGGTATAATTCAAGAGAATCTCCTTAACAGGGTTTCGCAGCTGCACTAGCCGTTCTCATTACTGGAGCGTCTCAAAGCAGACAACACGGTAAGAGTGAATCGGTAAGTTACTATCTTCCCAATTAAGTTGTCAATTCGTGTTCAGCTTTCCTATGTCCAGATACCCTTGTGAGGCTTCCCATGGACATAAGATTGAAAATTGATTTAGAAAAATCAGTCGATGTATTAAGATACAAACTGTTTTTATAACACACCAATAGTTTTATCTTTTTCAAAATTCATTTGTCAATTCATAAGCTGGACCGAATCGATATCGAGTATCACAAGTTTGATCAGTGTAAGATCTCACAAGTCACCTACCACAGAGCTTGTTTGATGTTGGCTCTGGAAGGATTTCCATCGTCATTGTGAGTACTTTAGTATCACTATGATGTTCTTGCAATATCATAAGGATAATGCGTAAGACTCTTATGATATTACTTGTTTTCATAATGCGTGATTTAACAAATATTATGTATTAGTGTCCTAATAAGATTTATGAATGATCTCTTTTATGGCTCTAGACTTGATAGTGCACTTTGGTTTTATTATCGGAGGCTGGAGCAGACTGCCACCTTTTCAATATCAATTAACTCAGAGTGAGAGAGTCAACAGAAATATGTTTAATCTCTGTGAGAAATGAAACAAGAGTCTTTTGAGAGACCTTGAGTGGCTGGAAAGGGTTATGCATTGCATCACTGGGTCCATGATGACTATCTTCAATACCAGACAACAACTTAGTGTTTCTAATAGCATATGTATTGACCCGGTTTCTGCCTAAGTGTAAGGAGGGCTTCGTTCTTTTCACCCTTTATCTTTTCATTATTTTTAATTCTTTAACCCCTTCAATGCTTACCAAGACTTCATCACTAACACCTTGTTGGGTTTGTTCTAGTGTCAGCTCTATCTTAGTCTGCATTTTTTCCTTTCTCACTTTTACTCCTTTTGTATCATACCTAAGGACTTATATTCTAACTAATGGAATGTCCCTGGGTAGATCCCTCTGGTTCTGGCTGGATCATGGGAACGAATACCTAATCTTAACCACCTTATAACTTCAATTAATTACAAACATGGTCGGTCTTTTGGTATTGTTCTCAGCCTTAACACCATTTGAAAACATCGATCAAGGTAATTTGTGATCTAAATCAAAACATTTAGTACCTCGATGGTTTTACTTTTTAGAAATGCTCCCCTTCAACACGTGCATCGATATTCAAAAATGTTTAGCACATGAAGGGTGAAGCTCGCACTTGAGTCTTTAAGATCACATATTTAGCCATATATTTTAATCACATTTTCTCCCCTTATAAAAAAATGTCAAATCTCTTAATATTTTGGATATCAATTGATTCAAACAAATTTGAAAAACAGGTTGGGGAGAAAAATGTTCCAATTGTTAACAAGCCGTATTAGGAACATCTAAATGCTCCCCTGAATTTATGAGGGTATTATATATATATATATATATATATAATGTTGAATAAGTTAATTTGAAAAACTTTGAATTTATTAAAAAATTCTAGAAAATTCGTACTCAAACACTATTTATACTTGCCTATTATTATAAGTCTATACTACATATTAACATTATTCACAAGATAAGATTTTGAGATTGGACCTGACGATCATACGGTACGCGTCATCAGTTTGTAGTACATCTCGAGGTCCCGAGCACCAACCAATCGCTCCAGATTTCTGATGATTCGCCTTTCACGCATCTGCTTATCAACTCGACCATAAGCTCCGATCTCTTTTTGTCTACGGCCGTTCACTTTCTCCTTGACATCTCGTCATTGTATACAAAAGCGAGTATTCTGTGATGAAGCTCATCTCGAACTTTCTTGAGTGTCTCATCCGAGAACTTGTATAACTCAGCAGCCTGCATCACTTGTTTTTGTTTGGTCAAGTCTTCATAGATTACCCCTGGTGGTTTGTTTGATGAAGTGTAGAGTTATTTGAATTCTATTTCTGGAAAGGTCTATTGAGGTGCAGTGATGTTAAGTTTCTTCTGGTAACTCTCTACACTAAGCTGAAGATCCTCGACTCGACATTTGATAACGAGACTTATTGTGAACATACGAAGAGCCACAATAAAGTCAACAATGTCACTGTCATTGAGACTGAATAGCTTGTGTTGAATAGCAAGGATCAATATGTCTTCAATGTCGTTCAAGTGTAGTCACCTTCTTCAAACTTGTATAGCTGTCGATCAGCTCTTTTCATCACAACTTCTTCCAAGTGACCATATTCATGCAGTTTCTTGACACTAACACTCTTCACACCAAGAATTTTCTGAATGGAATAGACATTATGCTTGGAAAATTTATTCATCTGAGATCTGTACCAAAGCTTACGCCTTTCACCCCAATGCTTGATCCCCTTTGCAGCGTCTTTGTCATACGCATGTTTGATAGTACTCCAAAGCGTAGGAACCATGTCTCCAATACCTACAATCTCATACCGAGCTGCTTTGGTCTTCGTGATTGATGTAGTGTATGTTTTCTCCGAATCATAAGTTTTCAAATACTCCAGATCATTATTGAAGAAATAATCAACAGCTACGGTTAGATGGCTTGGGCGACCTTGCAAGGGAAGAGGCTTGGACAGGTCAAAGGGGTAACGATCTCCTTTTGGATTGTTCCAATCAAGTTTGTATATTAATGCAATGAATCACTCTTGAAAGTTGTACTCAAGTTCGATGTTGCTAGTGCAAGTGTCTTTTAACCGATTATAGACAGGTCCTAACAAGAGATCTTGAGTAAGATTGTCTATCTTGAGTCGATTCAACACATACTTGGAGAAGTCAATAGGAGTGGTCATTAGATCATTGAATGTAAGAGGATCATTTGTATCAGAGACCATTTGGTTGAACCAAGGCTGTTCAGGTTGACCAAGTACAACTTGACGCTTGTGTTAATACAAATAATGTCTAAAAACGTTATTTATATTTTTTGACCTCTCAACATTTTGATAATAACAAAATGTAAAAACGTTTATGATAAAATTAAATTTTTACAAATTATTAATCGTAAAATTCCATTTCTAAGAATTAGTATTCACTTAAGGTATGAACAAACAAATCATTAAGCATGATTAGTGATCAAGAAAATATTTTTCTCTTATCCATCACATTTTTACAAAAGAAAAAATTAATTATACAAAATATTTTCTAATTAAAAGAAAAGTTTTATTAAAAATTTAAATTTTGAAATTCAAAATTTCCCCCCAAAATAGAAGGTTTCATACCAGATACAACATTTCCCACAAAAAGACAAAAAAGAGAGCGTAGTCTACTGGTCGGCCCCTTTATAGGCATGGTAGCCCCCAGATATATCTGGGACCACCGGGACCGATCCTAGTGACCGTTGGGTTTTCCTGCCTATAAATACTGCTCCATTCCTTGTAGAAAATCAGACCTCTTAGCACGAAATTTTCAGATAACGTTCTCTCTCTAAAATCTTCTTTCTCTCTCTAACTCTCTTGATCACTAACATTCTTAGATCTTGTTTCAAGTGATATAATCTCTTCTTCTCATCTCTTCTTTCTCATTCAAGTGCAAGAGAAGAACATTCGTATTCGCCAAGAAACAAATTGTTATTTAGTGATCTCTCCTCTCTTCTTCTAAGTATCAAATCTCTATTGTAATTATCTTGTGTATTTGTGTGATTCGGATTGTGTGTAAATCCGATAGTGTAGATCTAGTGATTGTGTATTGATTGTGAAGTGGTAGATTGGTTCTAGCTAAGATTAGGACTCGACATTTAGCTTAGTGTCGGAAAATAACGTAAGCGACGTGTAAACGGTTTTCTCCGCCTAAAGGGAGCTTGTTGACATAGTGAAATCTCGAGTAGGATACTCGGGGAGTGGAGTAGGGCGAAGAGGTGCTTCGTAGCCGAACCACTATAAAATCTTGGCGTCTTGGTTTGATTGTTCCTTTCCTTATCTCTTCATATTATTGTTATTGTTATTTAGATTTAGTTTAAATTGTTATATTGTTTGTTCATATTGTGAATTGGTTAAACATACAACTCGAATCTAAATATTTTTGAAGCCAAACTTTTAAAACGTAAACAAACTTGTAAACTATTCAACCCCCTTCTAGTTTCCACAATTGGTATCAGAAGCTAAGGTCACTCAAGATTTTTAAAATATATTGTATTTTAAAGCCTTGATTGATCTATGAATTCCGACAAATATCTAGAAGGGCAATCCATGCAAAGACCACCACTTTTTGAAAGTGATAGTTTTATTTATTGGAAAAATATATTCAAGACATATGTTAAATCAAAAGATCTAGATCTTTGGCATGTTATTACCAACGGTGATTTTCAACCTATTGTACAAAATCCGAAAACCAAATTAGATGAGGTTATCCCTTTTGAAAAACAAACCGATGATCTCAAAAAGATACTTGCGAAAAATAATGAAGCTAAAATGGTTATTTATAATGCTTTGCCTAGAAAAGAGTATGAAAGATTTCATGTGTAACACGGCAAAAGAAATTTGGAAAACTTTGTTAATCACCCATCAAGGTAATAATCATGACAAAGATAATAAGATCGACCTTTTGGTTCAACAATATGCACAATTCGTCAGTTCCAAAGACGAATCTATAGATAGTGCTTTTGCTAGATTTAACACTATTATTACTAGTCTAAAAGCTCTTGATGAAGCTATTCTAGCAAGAATTATGTTAGGAAGTTTCTTAGGGCTCTACATCCTAAATGGAGAGCAAAGGTCACGGTGATTGAAGAGTCAAAAGACTTGACGTCACTATCTCTTGATGAACTTATCGGGAACCTCAAAGTTCATGAGATGATCATTAAGAAAGATTTTGAAATAGTCAAAGCAAAAGTTGAAAGGAAATCTCTTGCTTTGAAGGATAAGAAAGAATCTAGTGATGAAGAGTGTTTGACTTCCGGAAGTGAAGACGAAGAGTACGCCATGGCGGTAAGAGACTTCAAGAAGTTCTTCAAAAGAAGAGGAAGATTCGTGAGACAACCTCAGAACGACAAAAAGACGTTCCAAAGAAGCCGAGACGACAAAAACAGTAAAAGTGAAAGAAAATGCTTTAGATGCGGCGACCCGAATCATCTTATTGGAGAATGTCCAAAACCACCAAAAGACAAGAACCAAAGAGCTTTTGTCGCAAGTTCTTGGAGTAATAGCGGTGAAGAAGATGATGAGAAGGTCAAAAACGAAACGTGTCTCGTAGCTCAAGCATCAAGTAAGGTATGTACCGAATCCTCTTACTTTAGTGATGAAAACTCGTCAATAGATGATTTAATATTAGATAGTGAATATGATAAACTGTGCAAAATGAGCTTAAAGATAATCACTAAAAACAAAAGATTAAAAGCCACTAGAAATAGTTTAGAAAAAGAACTTAGTATTCTAAAAGAAAAAGTGTCTACACTCAAGAAAAACAAGGGAGTTGATCTCGAATGTGTAAAATGTCATATGCTTAAAATTGAAAATGAAAAGCTTAAAGAGGAAGCTCTTAAACTAACCAAGTTTGAAAAGAGCACACATTGCTTAAATGAAATGATAAGTAATCAAAATCCCTCCAGTGATAAGTCAGGTTTAGGGTTTAATTCAGTTGAAGCATCATCTAGTGAAACTAAGGAAATAAAATTTATGAAAGCTCAGAAAAAGGCATCCTCTGATAGAGGTCCCATGAATATGGGCGCCCCCCTTAGTATGCCGGCGGCCCCCAAAGCAATTATGGGACCGCCACTAGTGGTTACGCCTGAATCTGAGAAAAGTATGTCTTTCCAAAATCTATTTTGGGTCCTATACCAAAACACATAATAGTAAGCAATGTCAAAGTTCCCGTTGCTAGTAATAATGAAGTTAAATAATTTTATAAGTCATTGTCAAAACCCGGAGTTAGATTTTCAAAACCTAATTTTAGATCAAAAACTCCACCACCTAGAAGAGTCACAAATAATTATTATCGTCCTAAAACACCGCAACCAAAAAGAAACGTTGGTCGACAAAATCAACCTTCGTGGCTTTCCCGTAACTTGGAACAACTTTCCACGTCAAAGTTACATGCCATGGGAAATGTGTCTTCCATTTCCACATCCCAACCAATTGTTTCGATTGAGATATTTCCTTTCTGGACATTATCACAAAGAAAGTGGTGATGAATTTTGATGTGTTTGGTTTGAGAATGTTACATCGGGTTTTTGCTAAGGTCAATCGCACCTTTGTTGTTGTGCATGATCAAAACGTCATCGAGTCGTATGTCGTAGTCGATGAGAGCTTGTTTCATCCATAGTGCTTGTTGGCATGCCTTTCCGGCGCTTACATATTTGGCTTTGGTAGTGGATATAGCAAGAGTGGTTTGTTTCTTCGATAACCAAGATGTCAAACAACATCCCAAGAATGTACAAATACCGCTAGTGCTCTTTCGGTCCACATAATCTCTCGCATGATCAGAGTC
>BQNB010029615.1:0-24472 GCA_026074375.1 Tanacetum coccineum
ATATCTTGTGGTATTGATCTATGAAGTACCACCCTCAGACCCATCACCAGACTACGTGCCTGGCCCTGAGGAGCTAGAGCAGGCACCACCTCTACCAGACCTTGTTCCTGAGCCGGTTTATCTGGAGTTCATGCCACCAGAGGATGAGGTATTCCCAGCTAAGGAGCAGCCATTACCTTCTTCTGCCTCACCTACTACTGACTCACCAGGATATGTTCCAAAGTCCGATTCCGAGGAGGACCCTGAGGAGGATCCTGTTGATTATCCTGTCGACGGAGGAGACGATGGAGATGATGAGGATGAGTCATCAGATGATGACGAGGATGATGATGTTAATATTAAGGGGGATGAGGAGGAGGAGCACCCAACTCCTGCTGACTCTATAGCTGTTGCTTTTCCAGCTGTTGAGCATGCCCCATCTGCTGAGGAGACTGAGTTGTTTGAGACCGACGAGTCTGCGGCCACACAACCACCACATCCTGCATACCGCGTTACTGCTAGGATGTTGATCCGAGATGAGCCACCTACACCATTTTGGTCTGAGGCAGAGATTGCTAGACTCCTTGCCATACCATCACCTCCACCATCACCACTCTCCCTATGGTCATCACCACTACCTCAGATTCCCTCACCACCACTACCAGTATCATCACCAGTACCTATATTACCTCTACCACTACCTGCTAGCCCTACTTATCCTTTGGGATATAGAGCTGGGATGATCCGGCTGAGAGTCGAGGCACCATCTACTTCCCATATACTACCACTACCATCACCTATTGTACTTCCACGTACCAAGATACACCACCATCAAGTACCCCACCATCGGGGACACCACCACTCTTACACATACCGCTACCTACTTCATCATCATCTTTGCTGCTACCCCTTTACTGATCATAGGTGAGGGAAAGGCCCCCCGAGGTTTGCTTACCACCTCGGAAGAAGTTATGTTTTGCTTTTGGCCCTAGGTACGAGGTCGGAGAGAGCTTGTCTGCCCCCACTGCTAGACCTCCTGGAGGTTTCCGAATGGACTATGGTTTTGTTGCCACTATAGACAGGGAGATTATGCAGGATCTAGAGAGAGATGTCGGTTATGGGATCACCGACACTTGGGATGAGATGTTGGTAGACATGTCAGGGGCACCAGCGACTGATGACACATAGTTGGGTCGACGGATGATAGAGTTTGCCACCTTAATTGTTACGGAATGACCATAGATGAGATCTATTTGAGGTGGAAGATGAGCATACTGAGCTACAGCTGATGCTGGTCGCGCTAAACATGTTGTATAGGGATAAGGCGGCACATCTCGTATAGGCTTACTGATGTGAAAGATGTAGAGGCTAGGATGTCTCGAACGCCTTGGGGACGAACCATGACGCTATGATCTTTGCAAGTTCAAGGTTTATGTCCACTGCGTACTACTAGTATTTGTCAGTCATGCATGGATTACAGAGTTTGCAAGAAACGGACCGCAGAGACAGGCGCGATTACACAGAGTTCTGGCAGTTAACCGCAAGAGACAAGAATAGATCATTGATGCACTAAAGCTGCTGAAGGGACACAAGACCTCAGAAGACAAAGTTTTCAGATACAGCAGGGACCCCGCTAGGAAGGTCTGGCCTAAGCCCCGATCACCAGATAAGACTGGTAGCAGTTCATAAGATCATGTTTATTGCTAGTTTTTTTGTTTAAGCCTATTAAGTAACATGGGTTAATTCCCTTCCCACTTCCCCGGCTAGTATGGAGCTTTAGTTGTAAATTTTATCTTGTAACCTAATCGTTGTGATCATTTTGTATCTGAACCAATCATGTATGTTTTCCAATTATATATGGAATGGTGGTATTATGTCATGTCTGTAATCGAATTTATTATGAATTAATGTCGATTTAGTTACACCATTGTTAACTTCAATTCAGTGTATATTTCACTTGTGTTTGATCTCTCTTTACTTATTGTGTATATGTCATGTCATGGTTATGATTTTGTGAAATCTAACAGGTATTATATTTTCTTGTAATTGAAGAAAATGGCACCAAAATGAGCCAAGGTCAAACACAGCCCCAGAAACAACCAACACCATATCCTGTCACTAATGCCTACTTCAGCAATGATTTGACCAAGCGTATTACTCTTGCGCTTTGGCAGCACGTGATGCTGACAAATAAGAATGGCGATGAAGCCATTGTACACCCCCAAATTAGGTCAGCATCGGAATACGGGTCCGGGGCGCGTTACTTTTTCAGATCAATAACACAAGATAAATAATAACGACCAAAAAGTCATTTAAAATCTGATTACATTGGATTTAATAAAGTATGTGTTAACAAAAGCCCGAAAAGCTTTACTTGTTTTTACTTGTTATTATTACAAAGGATTTCCTTCCAGCCTATAAACAGATATTACAAAGGTAATGCACTAAATCTTTGATGCATGACTTCAAAATATAACCACCAATGTATCCTTCGCACCTCGTGCTTAATGACCTCCAGAAAAACATTGCATTTTAAAACGTCAACAAAAAGTTGGTGAATTTTCAATAGGTTTATGTAAATGTATATGCAGGACCGCAAGACTTTCCCAGTGATGATGCAACAGATGCAAACATCACAAAATGCCATTATGTTTGCCTAAGCTCATGACACTGAAGCTCGACATAATTGAATACAATATATAAATATTACCTACATTGCCCGTGATGATGTTTAACCCATAACATCCAGTATCCGACATGATATACGTTCATTTCCAGTGATAGCTAGTCACTCCGAACGGGGAGTTAATTCCCCATAGATCTAACAAGATAATCATCGCGCTCACATTCCAGTAATTGACATTCATGATTCATGGGTATAGATGGGTTATCGCACTTAGGCAACACGTACTCATGATAAAATTGTACACTTGCGTCCAATTTGTAAAACATGCAATATTTTTTTCTCACCCCAAAAACTGTAATTTAATTATTGTAAAACATTGGGGCTATGACTCACATTGAGTGAGTATAACTGATAACCAAATATCCCAAGTAAAAACCCGTCACCTCTAAAAAAACCGCCCCGAATGTAGCCTATTTAATATAGGTCGAATCATTATTCAAGTACGTTTGTCTAACAACAACGTATAAAATCTTATATAAGTAATCATCATACATCGTTCGTCGGGCTATCATACATTTACGGGAGGTCATGACATGACGTACGCGGAGTTAGACACTTTAAATCATAAATCCAACACTCGTCAATACGCCATCCGAAGAAGCCTCCCCCCCCGTATTATGAAATTCCCTAGTAAATAAAGAGCAACTTCGATAACAATTACCTATATATTCTATTATAGCTATAACACCATCTAATCGTTACCGGACCGTTAAATCGTATTTATAAATGTAAAAACATTTATAATTACGACCTTATTTAGCAAAATGAACGTAACTTTGTCGTTTAAAGCCCGTTTCTTTACTCGCGTTTCTAACCGCCCACTAAGCTTTTCCGATTAAGACGAGTGATCATAAAAATCACATTTTTTATGTATTTGAGAATTCCGTGATGTGAATATGTTTTACTGATCAATCATCCAAACAGGCTATAAAATCGTTTTATACTTTTAAATTACGTAAAACCCGTTTTAGAAGCCGTATCATAGTCGTTATAAGCTCCGTTTTTTAGCGATCTTTTCGGAACGACTTTCTCGTAATAGAAAGTTTAATCATATTATTGATGTTTTACAAAGTATAAAGTTACAGCCATGAATAGTAACTTTTTAAAAAATGTGTTTCATAAAGTATTTAGCGTCGTAAACTCTAACTAGCGTATCCTTTCTTCGTTATAAATCATTTTCGAGTTTCTTATCATTTTGGAATCCTCATGAGATGTACTATCTTTATAAAACATAATATGGGTGCTTCCAAAATTGAACCAAAACAAAAAGTTTGAGGTTTTGTGATTTAGACATGTTTTAAGCTTGATTTTTGTACCATTAAGCTTCAACACCTTATTACAACTATTTTCACAACATTTCTATCTTATGTTCATACATATATAAAGTCCATTAGGTCATGTTTTGTCCAAGAGTGTCCATGAATACAAGATTAACATATTATTTACACCATTTTCACTTGTAACTTATTAAGTTAACATTAGAACCCTAATTTGTTCATATACATGTTAATACTTAACCAACATGTTAAAAAACTTATACATTCCTTTTAACATCATATTAGCATCCATATAACATGTAAATAAGTTCACAAAACATTGATCATAAGTAAAAATCCCTTTTACATATTCAAAAGTATCCTAAATGGTAATTTAGCTAAATAGAACATATGAACACATAAAATCATAAGTATGAAATGATTAAGCTTTAAAATCACCTTGTATGGATGAGTAGAGGCAAGAATAACAATCACACCCTTGTGATTAAACCCTTAGCTAGTAAATATAAGATGAAACCCTAATTTTTCCTAAGTAAACCCTAGCTTCCTTTTATTGCTTCCTTCCTTGCAAATGGTTAACCAAGCCTTGAAACCACCTTAGTAGGTCTTAGATATGATATGTGTATGCTTGTATATGTGGTATAAAAATTTGTAAGAATTGTGTATGATAATTATTTTGAGCCGTGGGGTATGTAGGATAGAAAGGGAGAGTTTTGATTTTGTTTACACTTTGGAAAATGAAAGATGTGTGTTTACTTGCTAGCTAATGCCTTATATACATGCAAGACTAATCCAAGGCCTTCAAGGAAGGTTCCTAGGGCAAGTAGTCAAGTGGTAACAAAGGTGTAAGGCTTTGTTCCCTTGATATTTGCCAAACCTTGATATTTAGGGCAAGTGACATGCACCTAGATATTTGTTGGTCCTATCTTCACCAAATTCGGCCACATACTCATATATGGGATGATATTTTGATTATTTTGTGTATTGGGTATAATCGTGGGTATTTGTTTAAGCGTAGTTAGGTTTTGGTGCTTCCGGGAATGCCGAAACGCATTTTATCGCGAAACGTAAGCATTTTACGTAACCAATAAAAATAAGATGAACAAAGTTGATAATTATCCTCATAATAATCATTTAACACTTGCTTGATGTAAACGTTTAATCGTTTAATGCCCGTTTACATTGAATGATCATTTTTAGTTTACGCGATTTAGCTTAACGATTACGATTTAAGAGCAAACGCGTAAAACCCTAAAAATAAATTGTGAATTACATAATGTCGTACAATGACCTAAAACACGAGGTGTTATAGTCTTCCCCCGTTAAATGAGCCTTGTCCTCAAGGCTTATGACACGGCACTTGACGACGGTGCGATCTTGGTGAAAAGGTGTGGATATTTCTTCCTGAATTGATCTTCACGTTCCCACGTAAACTCAGGACCCCGCCTAGAGTTCCATCGAACCTTGACAATTGGGACACGGCTTCGCCTCAATTGTTTGACTTCGCGATCCATGATTTCTACAGGCTCTTCAACAAAATGGAGCTTGTCATCCACTTGGAGTCCTTCCAACGGAACGACTAATGGATCGTCAGAATAACATTTCTTCAAGTTGGATACATGAAACGTATTGTGGACCCTGCTCAGCTCTTGAGGAAGCTCAAGCTTGTAAGCAACGGCTCCAACCTTTTTCAACACCTTGAAAGGTCCGACATATCTGGGGTTTAACTTCCCCCGTTTGCCAAAACGTACGACCCCTTTCCAAGGCGAAACCTTAAGCATAACTTTATCTCCAACTTGAAACTCCATCGGTTTACGCTTTAAGTCGGCGTAGCTCTTTTGTCGATCGCGAGCGGTTTGAATCCTTTGTTTGATCTGGATGATCCTCTCCGTTGTTTCTTGCACTAATTCTGGACCAGTGAGTTGAACTTGTCCAACCTCGGCCCAACACACGGGTGAACGACACTTTCGACCATAAAGTGCTTCAAACGGTGCAGCCTTAATGCTAGCATGATAACTGTTATTGTATGAAAACTCGACTAATGGCAAATGTTTAACCCAACCATTTCCAAAGTCGATTACGCAAGCACGTAGCATATCCTCGAGAGTTTGGATGGTTCTCTCGCTTTGTCCGTCGGTTTGCGGATGATATGCAGTACTCATATCCAAACTTGTACCCAAAGCCTTCTGAAGTGACTTCCAGAAATTTGATGCATTCTTAACCCCTTCAATGATTACCAAGACTTCATAACTAACACTTGTTGGGTTAGTTCCTGTGCTAGCTCTGTCTCATCACATTAATCTCGTTCTTAACTTTAACTCCCATTTTCAATATACGTACTAAGTACTTCTAACTATTGGAGTGACCCCTGGGTAGATCCCATCTGATTCTGGCTGGATCGATATAACATAATACCTATCCTAACCGCCTATATCACATAAGAAAGAAGAGTTGGTCGGTCTTTGGGTATTTCCATCGTAGCCATAAAACGCATTGAAACCCAGATCAATCACGTGTCGAGAAATCATTTATTAACACATTGAGAGTTTCATTTCGCCAAACAAAACCCCCCTACGCAAATCACATATTATTGAAAGAAATTTTGCCACAAGCCAAGGTCGAGAACGCACTTATATTCAAAAGATCTTATCCAAATTATGGCCGTCTTGATCACGATATTTAATCACATTCTGAATTTCATATGTGGTGACAAATTTTGACTATATTTTAGTGAATAACATTACAAGTTTATCATGTAACGTTACTCCACTTAAGAATGAACGAAGATTGGGAGAAATAGGAGAGCATGCCAAATGAACTAATATTAAGTTAAGTTTATTAACTTGATGCTCGCCCCCTACAAACACATAGATAAGATTTAAAAACTAAGTGGGAGTGTGTTGAGCACACATTTTGAATATTTCTAATGAAACTATCTTGAAAAATTATGCTCAACAAGAAAATGATTTTTGATTATCTCATGAAATATCATTTCCTTAATCACTTTCTCTTGAGCATGAGAAGATATGAACTTCCCGTTGTGTAGGATAAATGTACATAAATGAACATTTTCTTTCTTTGGAGACCGAGTCCTAAGCTGACATTTACTTAGAAGTTGTAGAGAAAATTTAAAGAGACATGTTTTGAAAACTTTTGAAACTCTCGCTCGAACTTCATTTATACACCCGTGTTAATATTAATCAACATTTCTAGGTGCGTAAATGTTATCGATTGTCGAGAGACATGTCAGAGAAGATTATTTTTGGTATTTTTGAAATTTTTTGATTTTGTATTTTGCTTTTATAGGTTTTATATTTTTATATTTTGCTTTTCTGATAAATATATACAAAGAATTACTGTGATTTTGCAAGACGTTCAAGCTCATGTGGAGACAAACTGCGCATACCAAGGCGACGAACCAAATAATTAAACCTATCCACTGGAAGGGCTTTGGTGAAAAGGTCGGCCAATTGGTAATCAGTCTTGACAAAATACAGTTCAATCGTACCCTTTTCTACGTGCTCCTTGATGAAATGGTAGCGGACTGCGATGTGTTTTGTTCTTGAGTGTTGGACCGGGTTGCAGGATATGGCTATGGCTGATTTCGAATCACAATAGATAGGAATCTTGTTGAAGTGAAAGCCATAATCCGTTAACTGTGTCCGCATCCAAATGACTTGGGCACATCCTTCGAGGACCAGCCCACCAGCTTTTCGCCTAAGAATTGAGTTCCACCGGAAGTACTCTTGAAGGAGTCTCGACATCCCGCATAATCAACATCTGAAAATCCAGTTAGTTCAAAACCAGAATCCTTCGTATACCAGAGACCCATATTGACAGTTCCCCAGAGATAACGAAAGATCCTTTTAACCTCCTTGAGGTGCTTCTCGGTTGGCTGAGCCTGGTACCGAGCACATAAACAAGTAGCATGTACAATGTCCGGTCTGCTTGACGTAAGATACATTAGGGCACCAATCATGCTTTGATATTTTGTTGCATCGACTAGAGTCCCATTCTTGTCAAGGTCAAGCTTGTCTTTGATCTCCATTAGTGTACCAATGGGATCACAAGTTTCCATTCCATACTTTTTAAGGATTTCTAACACGTAGTTGGACTGGTTTATGAAGATGCCACGGGGGGATTGGTTAACTTGTAAACCAAGGAAAAATGTCATATCCCCATCATCGACATTTAGAAGCGGCTCTTCATTGGCTCAACAAATAATTAAGTATACCTAGGGTTTGTAGAACCAAAGATATATCATTAACATAAACATGTACCACTAAGATGTCGTTGTTGAAGCGTCTTATAAACATAGTAGGATCAATAGTGCCTTTGTTGAAGTGATTTTGTTGGAGAAACTTCAACAATTCTTCGTACCATGCCCTCGGTGCTTGATTTAACCCAAAGAGTGCCTTCTTTAACTTGTAGACATGGCCTCGATGATCATCATCAATAAAACCTTTAGGTTGACACACGTACACGTCCTCCTTTAACGAACCATGCAAGAAAGCAGTTTTTACGTCCATTTGAAATACGATGGCATAGGCCAAAAATATCCCGATAGCTTCCATCCTAGCAACCGGGGCGAAGGATTCTTCAAAATCTATTCCTTCCTCTTGATGGTACCCTCTCACAACCAGACGAGTTTTGTTTCTGATGACCGTGTTCTCTTTATCGACCTTGTTTTTGAATAACCATTTCAGAGCAAGGGATTTTATGTTGTCCGACAAAGGAACTAACTTCCATACATCAAGTCATTTGAATTAGAGAAGCTCTTCTTATATTGAGTGGAGAAGCTCTTCTTGCATTGAGTCAATCCATGCAGGGTCGGTCATAGCCTCTTTGACATTTCTTGGTTCCATAGTGCTCACAGTCAGTGCGTAGATGCACATTTCACCATCAGTGCGTAACTAATTTTGTTGATCCTAATGAACAGATCTTGAACTCCTTAGCTTGATGTAAGGTTTAGTATCCTTGGATAAATCCAACGCGGCACAAACTAAAACTTGAGTGTATGAGTATAACAATTCGGAATCTAGTTATACCAACTAAGAAGAATTAAAGAAAAGATGTTTTGAGATACAGAAATAAAAAACAATAAGCTTCAATATAATTAATACAAACACTCTTTGACAGTGTTAGGGTTTACAACCTTGAAGCTATGAATAATATGAAAGACTAATATGTTATGATGTGTCTTTAATATCCCACTAGTTTCATCCTTAGTGGCCAAAAAGAATACCCAAGAAAATCTACTAAAGTCATCAATGACAACTAGGCAATAAGACTTTTTCATTAAACTCTTAACATTTGTAGGACCAAATAGGTCCATATGAAGCATATGTAAGGGTTTGCTGATTGAGTTCAAAAGTTTGGCCTTATAGGAGGCTTTGTGTTGCTTTCCTTTTTGACAAGCAACACAAGAATGGTCATTTTCAAAAATCTTTAAAGGCAAACCTCTAACAAGGTTTCCTCTTACAAGGTTTTGTTATGTTTTTTTAAATTTATGAGACCCAAGCCTCCTCTGCCATAAATTAGATTCATCAATTGTAGCCTTAGCAAATAGGCAAGTTAAACCTTTTGTGGGAACAACACTCTTTAGGTCAACCATTAAATGTTTTTTCCTTTCTTGTACTCTCAGCAAGACTGACTTTCACAAGTAGCTTAAAGTCAATAGATAGACAAAGACATTCAGTGTCAAGCAAAAGAACATTATTCTTTTTGTCACAAAATTTGTGACACCAAAAACAACTTATACTTAACAGCACCTTACAAAAGTATATATTATCAAAATCCAATGTTCCTGTTTTGATTTTACCTTTTCCAGAAATTCTACCTTCACCATCTCCAAAGGAAACAAAACCACCATCATAATCTTTATATTCAGTAAGGTCTTAACAACATTAACCCCTTTTTCCTTATTAACACTTACTACTGCTCTATCCCTAGCAGTAGTATCTTTTACCCTGACAGTATTAACCTTTTTATTGAAAATACTGTTTTTATTTGTTGAATATTTGTTAAATGGCCTTGTGACTTGTGAATATCCCTTTTTGAAAGTATTTGATATTGGTCTAGGATGATTCACAGTTGGTTTTGAGCCAACAGTATTAACTGGTCTGACAGCGGTATTAACACTTGCACCAGCAGTATTAATTTTGCCAGACTTGGTTAATACTGCTTGTGGAACAAATCTTCTATTAGGGTGAGGGTGAGTCATTTTATTAGCAAAGTTCTTGTGATTTACCCTACTTGTGTTGTTCCACACTGGTCTTATAACCTTTTTATCACAAACATAATGAAGATGCTCAAAACTATCACAAATAAAACAAGCTTTATTTATCATTTTAAAGTCACTTCCTAGTCTTTAGGACATAAGATTGTTCTAGTTTCTTTGGTTCCTTCTAGGATAGTGTTAGTTTTGTTAAGGTGTTTCTATCTTCTCTACAGTTTTCCTAGCAGACTTAGCAAATTTTATCTTTTTAGTGGTAGGTATAACAGTTTTATCCTCGACATTAGGTATAAATTCTACCTCACTATCATCATCAGAATTCCAATCCTCAATGACTAGAGGTCTAAAGCTGTTCTTCCTAACAGTTTTAGATTCTACTGCATCACCATTACTTTTTACACCAGCGGACTCATGATTTAACTCAACTTTCTTACCATTACTTAGGGATGTAACAATAGAATAATGAATAACATCCATATTCTCACTTTCAACTATTTCATCCATAAACGTTAGATCAGGTTTGAAGGGAATGAAGTTCCCTGTAAAAGGTGGGGGAACTACATGATATCCCTTATCAGATTTGGACTTATTATTCTCCTGATTTTCTAACATCTCAAATGAATTCACAAAGCTTTCTACTGCAAGAGAAGCTATAGTAGAAGAAGTTGCATTATATCCTAGTCCAGTTTTAAACTTGTCAATAACTTGATTTTCTTGCAAATTATTCGAAGATTTAGATGAATTTTGAAACTTCTCTAATGTTAGTTTTAACTCATCTCTCACTTTTTTGCTTTTTCTAATTTCTTTTTGTTTTTAACTAAAGCAGTGTCTCTTAGTTTGACTTCAAGTTTTAAAACAATAATGCTTTCTTCAAACACAGCCTCATTTTTCTTATAGTGAGTTTAGCGTCTAGCTTTACTGATTTAAACCTGCTTAATAAGATACTAAATTAAAATTTGAGACCCTTAGTAATCTGAAGGTCAAACTATTTCTATTTTTTTTGAGAGTAGCATAAGCTTTTACATATGATTTAGAACAAGAATCTACCTCAGAATATGAACTGGAAGAACTTCCTGAAGATGTATGTGCCATCAATGCAAAGTTTATAGGATGCTCTTCCTCAGCTTGGTAGCTCCAGTCATACCCTCCAATTCTATCTTGAGCAACCAAGGTATTTTCAGTGGGAGTTTCCACTGTTACAGTTCTTCTATTAATCTTTCTTCCTCTGTTTTCCTGATTTCTAGGAGCTCTACATTCTCTTGCAAAGTGACCATATTTATGACAATTGTAGCACTCCACTTTAGTCCTGTCAAATCTAACTCTTTGACCATTTACATCCAACTTCCTGCCTGTCCTCTAGATGAATCTCCTAGCTCTAATTGTCAGCATGGCCATTTCCCATTGTAAATCCATTTCTTTTAAGTCATCAGGATCAATTTGTTCTAGATCCTATTTGCAGTTGAGGAGAGTTGGGCTGACTAGCTAGGAAAGCACAGATCATAGCATCACTAAGGTTATCTCCAGATGTAGGATTACATTGAGTATGAGCAGCACTAACTCCATAAGCAGTGTTATCTGCTTCATTTGTGTTGCTGTTGCAGTTGCTATTAGTGTTGTTGGAGGACACAAAAGCCACATTTTGTGGTTTTTGGCTTGTACTTGATGATCCTGCGAGTTTAGGTTCATATATCTTCAAGTTGTTGTACAAGTCATCCAAACTGATGGTTCTATCTCCTCTTTGTTCCTCCAGATCAAAGCATGAGTCTTCCATTCAGATGGAAGACTTTTTAACAGTTTTAAGTTCATGTCTTCTTGTGTAATAACTTCACCTTGGATCTCCAACTGACTAATAAGTTTTTGCAACCTGTCAAAAGTTTGATCCATCATTTCTGAGCTTGATCCTGAAAAGTTCTCATATTGTTGCTTGAGTAGAGTTCTCTGATCTTTCTTGGATTTCCTTGTTTCCTCCTAACCTCTTCTCTATGGTTCCATGAGTAGTTTTGCATCTTTGTATGAATGAATCTTAGTTGTCACTTATTTGGAGTGCCATCATACAGAGTTTCCTTAGCTATCATTTCTCTTTCTCTGTCACTACTTTTCTTCTGCAGTAGTAGGTTTATATTCCTGCTCAGTTTCTCCAACAGTTAATCAGTCATGAGAAAGTATTGTTCTATCCTCATTAACCAGAGATCATAATCTCCTAGGTTGAGGATAGGGAGTCTTGCAGTCAGAGTTGTAGAAGTAGTTCTTGCCTCTAATATATCACAGAGAATTAGATCTAGTATGAGTTGTTTGTTTCTTCTTATTTAAAGCTTCATAACAAGCTCTGATACCACTTGTTGATCCCAATGAACAGATCTTAAACTCCTTAGCTTGATGTAAGGTTTAGTATCCTTGGATAAATCCAAATGCACTAAGATTAAAACTTTAAGTGTATGATATAAACTATGCGGAATCTAGTTTATACCACTAAGAGCTATAAGTCATGAATGTTTAACCAATGAATACAACCAAAACACAATAAGCTCTAATATATTAATATGAACACTCTTTGATAGTGCTAGGGTTTACAACCTTGAAGCTATAAAAAACTATGAAAGACTGACTATGATGTGATATCTTCTAACTATTCCGTAGGGTTTTTTTTATACACTAAGGAAACCCTAATGGGCTTACAAAACGCGTATAATGATAATGCATATCTATTCCTAATTTAACTCATGCATATCATAATAGCAGTACTAACTATATAAGACTAGCAACACTAACTATCAACTAACAGTGTTAACTATACTTGCAGTACTAACAATGTACTAGCAGTACTAACTAATATAACTAACAGTACTAACAACTTAGACTATCTCATGATTATCATCAGCATCCTAACCATCACCAAAAAAATAGTATCAGTGAATCAGCAACACTAAGTTTTAGAAGTTCATAATTCCCAACAAATAAAGACGACAAAATGGCAAAGGCGAAAGAAAATGCTTTAAGTGTGGAGATCCAAATCATCTCATCGGAGAATGTCTAAAACTATTAAAATATCAAAATCAACAGGCGTTTGTTGGAGGATCTTGGAGTGATAGCGACGAAGATGAAGATGAAAAGACAAAGGACGAAAAGTGCCTTATGGCTAAAGCTTCTAATGAGGTACTTTTCGAAACCGAATACTTTAGTGATGACCAATCATCATTAGACGAAATGACTTAGATAGTGAATATAGTAGACTAAGCAAAATAGGACTAAAAGGCATGGCTAAAATTAAAACTCTAAAACAAGCTAAAATAGAATTAGAGAATGAAGCACTAGAATTAAAAGATAAATTATCTAAATTAGAAAAAGGTAAGGAAGTAAATGAAGAATGGAAATTTTGTCAAGACCTTAAGTTTGAAAGTGAGAAGCTTAGAAAAGAGATATCTAGGCTAAATCAATTTAATGATAGTAGTCACTCACTTAAGAAAATAATAAGTTCTCAAAAACCTTCTGGAGATAAATTCGGTTTAGGATTTACTTTTACCAAAGGGTCACCTAGCGAAACCAAACAAGTAAAATTTGTAAGAAGCGCAAAAGTCGAGTCGAAAGAAAAAGTGATAGAATCAAAACCCAAATTTCAAAACCACAATAAATTTATACTTATAAACAATACTAAAATTCCTATTGCAAGTGATGATGAGGTAAAACGTTTTTACAAACCTTCCTTAAAACCCGAAGTCGGATTTACTAAACCCACAATGAGGTCTAAAACACCTCATCCGAGAAGAAAAGAAAACTCTCATCCTCGTTCCAAAACACCTCAACCTATGAGAGACCAAGGTAGACCAAATTACTCTAACACTAATCATACAATGTGGAATCATCCACACCAACCAAGCTTTACTCAATGTGAAAGATGTTCACCATGCATATGTTCGAATCAAATGCAAAATATATTCGGAAACAATAACTTCGGACCCATGAAACGGAGGGGACCAACTGGCTAAGATCATCATAATCTTCCGGAGGTAATAATCTACAGATCCTTTGCTTTCGTCAAACAAATTGAAGAACTCATATAGGATTTCCATAAATCCTCATCCTTAAAGCTTGCTACCTTGAATATTTTAAAGTAATTTCTCTTGAAGGCTAAGGTGCGTCTCACTCTCTAATTACGTAAATTATAGATTGGTATATGACATACTTAGTATTTTTTAGTTTTTTGGATAGATAGATTTATGGTAGTCACTAGAAATGCCATTTGTTGGTTTTCTAGTTTTTAAAAGAATTTGTTCATTAGGAACCATTCTTTCACATAGATTATCTATGAACCACTATAAAATGGAAATCTTCTATGGCTACAAACTCACGTAGACGAAGAAAAATGAGTTAATGGATAATAATTAACATAGAAGTAGGATTAGTTTTGCATCGAAAAAGTATTAAACCACTATAGATGAAACAAACTCCCTTCCAAATGACCATCACCAACACATCATCTTCCTCATCATACACTAACCATTATCAACCTCCATGGCTTCACCAAAAGCTTCCATTTTCAAACCATCAAAGAAACCAAAATTCATCATCATACCACCAAAACAACTCTTCATTGACTTAACAAATGAAGACACTATAACCCCATCACCCAAGCTTCATGAATCATCACCTAGTGCTCAATGCACCCCCCCCATTACAATCTCCATCCACCAAAGACACCTCATCCTCTTTAATTGACTACACACTCTTCACTAAAAAGAAAGACTCTAACCTCATTATTGTCTAAATATATGTTGATGACATTATATTCGAATCAACTTGTCAAGAAATGTGTAATGACTTTGCCATGATCATGCATGATGAGTTTGAAATGAGTATGATGGGGGAACTAAATTTTTTTCTTAGGATTAGAAATAAAACAATTAGATGATGGAATATTTTTTTAATCAATCAAAATATGTGAAGGAAATGCTTAAGAAATTTAGACTAGAAGACTCTAAGCTAATGAAAACCCCTATGTCTATGGAAACCAAACTCACGAGATACGAATAAGGTGAGTCCGTAGATAATGCCAAATATAGAGGCATGATATGTAGTTTATTATACTTAACGGCAAGTAGACCCGATATCATGTTTAGTGTTTGCCTTTGTACACGCTTTCAAGAGGATCCTAAAACCTCTCACCTAGAAGCGGTTAAACGTATCTTCCGATACATTAAAGGCACTATGCATTTAGGATTATGGTATTCCTTAGGGGTCGACTTCGAAAGACAATAGTGTATGCGGATTCAGATCATGCGGGAGATTACATAAATCGCAAGAGCAGTAGTGGTGTTTGCACGTTTATAGGATGTTGCCTAACATCTTGGTTTTTGAATAAGCAAACCGCTCTTGCCATCTCCACAACCGAAGCGGAATATGTAAGTGCCGGAAAGGCATGTCAATAAGCCCTATGGATGAAACAAGCTCTCGTAGATTATGGCTATAGGTTAGACGACATTCCAATAATGTGTGATAACAAAGGGGCTATAGACTTAAGTAAGAATCCCGTTTAACACTCACGAACAAAACACATTGAAATTCGTCATCACTTCCTTCGCGATAATGTTCAAAAAGGGAATATCTCTATAGAAAAGGTCTCATCGAAAGACAACATAGCCGATATTCTAACTAAACCACTTAAATGTGAGCCATTTAACTACATACGTCTAGGTCTAGGAATGATGGAACAAGTTGATTAAGTTTTCAGCATAATAAAGAAATGATAATCATCAAAAAATTGTTATTCAAAAATCTGAGAAAAATTTTCTCAACAGGTGGCGGCCCCCTTAATTCATAAAGGGCGGCCCCCTTAATTTTAAAGGGACCACCCAGACTTTAAGGAGACCACCCACCTGACTGACTAAAAAAAAATTCTTCTCTTTGTCTAGGTTTCTATTTTACACAAAAACACAAGATTGGGAAAAGTCCATAAGCAAACTTTTACAATTCTTCTATCCTAAAATGCATATCTCTTTATACTTATACACAATGAGTCCCAATCTATTATTTTCTAAAATGTTCTTCTTCACAAACTTGGACACTTAAAAAATCAATTATTCATTTATTGTTGAGATATGCTAAAAATATTTTTAACATATGCAATGTTCTCTACTTGTTGTCAAAAGTATTATATTCTAATATATATTCTTTCAACAATTTGTTTGAGCAAACATTTGGAACAAGGAGTACTTGGATTATTTCTTAGGCTTTTACATGTCTTAGTGTCGAAATAATCGCTACTCCACATTTGTCGTACTTAGGCACACACTAGTATTTACACAAAAGTTCGGTTCATTTTTTTACTTAACCCCTTTGACAAGAAAAATTCTTTGTGCATTATATTTAGTCACTATTTTATATGCTCTTCATTCTGTTGATCTTCAATTCATATATGATTATATGCCAACATTATGTGAAATAGTTTTATCCTTACAAACTTGTATTATGTAGAATGTTGAATGCTTGCTTGTTATGTGCTAAAAAAATTTATTTGGCCATAAAAGGATGGGACTTGCTGCAAATTTACAACAAAACAGAAACCCTCACACCAAAATTTTTAGAATTTGAGAAAAATCAATTTTTAGGAAATCTAGGAAATAGCAGCAGGCGGCCCCCTTAATTCATAAAGGGCGGTCCCCTTATCTTTAAGGGGACCGACCCCTAATTAAGGGGACCGGCCTAGACAGTCACGGGTAAAACAGTATTTTCATCCCTTTTTGACCAAATACCCTCTAGACTTAGCTACTGTTTCCCTAAATTCACAAACATTTCTTGGATTTGATCCTTTAAATGTTCATTCTTCCTAATTTAAACCTTTCCTCCACTATAAATACATCCTCAACCATCATCATCACAATCATCCTCACCAATGACATCTCCTAACAAACCCACATCCAAACCATCAAGGGTAGCCAAAATGAGTGTGAAACCCATTTGGAGGAAGAAACTAAACCCTTGTAACACATCCAATGAGCTCAATGTAAATTCACCTACACCAATGCCAAAACCACTCACTCCTCATCATGAACCATCTCAAGAAAACAATCACCCCAATCAAGCATTACCAAATCCTTACATTAAGGACACTCCCATATCACAACAAGTTGTCTCACATCCTCCACTTCCCATCTCACACATCAACTCACATGTTACTCACACTCAAGCTCCACCTCAAAGTGACAACCAATTCAACACACACCACCTTTATCTCCAAGTAGAGAAAGCCTAGTTGATGACATTAATCAACTACAAGACCTATCAAACCTCTTAGCCATGCATCTCTCTCAACAACAAAACAACATTCCCTCATCACCTTACTCTCTAAACCTACCACACACCCTCAACATTAACCAAGTTGAAACCCATGTTGGGTATTGCCCTTGTTGCATCTTTACCCAAAAACAATTCCTTGCTTTAAGTGAGGATATCAATTGGATTGAATTACTCCTCACTCGACCACATCCACCACCTATGGTTTAAAGAGATTACCCTTCCACAACCGCCTCTGCTCCAAACTCTTCATCAACAACCAACTAATCTCATAATATGCCTATAAATAATCGTCAAACCCTTTTGTGTCGCAAGCAAGTCAAAAATCCTTCTATGACTATTTAGGATTTTCATCTATGATGTATTAATATGCTTCTAAAGCATATTTGTTTATCCTTTTATGTATGCTTGTGTGTAGTTTACACACATTATCCTAAATGAATGAAGTATCTTTTGCTTTGATGTTTGCTTGCACTTGTCATATTTTTCCTTCTTGCAACATGTTAGAAAAATTTGTATTGTTCTAACTCGTTTTTATAGCCAAGAAACCATAGCTCGATTCCTTGGTGCCCTCGAACGAGGGGGAGCACACATCAAGGGGGAGCATTTATTCCGTCGATTTTACTAGCAATTCTCGACGATGCCTTTTTGATTCTACAAAAAGGGGGAGAAATGACATAAAAACTCACTAAATACTTATTTAAAAATAATTTTATATTTAATGAGTTTAAATTTTGTAATCATAAAAAAGGGGGAGATTGTTGATAAATTCTAATGCCAAAAAACATTACAAATATTTTTCACATATTTACGTTTTGATAATCACAAAATATAAAAACGTTCAATGTAAGATTAAACGTAAACAAGTAATTAGTAGTAAATTCTCATTTCAAAAATTATATCACTTCAAGATATGAATAAATAAATGCTTAATGCATTTTATGATCAAATGAAATTTTTATTCAACCTCACACTTTTATAAAATGTTGTAAACATTTTTATAAACTTACAAAACATTTTCTACAATTAAACAAAATGTTTTATTCAAAATAAACATTTTAAAATTCAATTTTCAGACCTAAAACGCTAGAAAAGTTTCCAGAAAACCCCCTACACAAAAGGACCAACTGGGGAGCGCCTAGTCTGGGCGCCCCCTTAATACACGAGGCACCCCTTAATCCTTTAAGGGGACCGCCCACCTATTTAAGGGGACCGCCCATAGGTAGACGCTCCTTCAGAATGTCCTATAAATGCTGGACTTTTTCCCACTATTTTCTCACCTTTTGCACTCATTCTTTCTGATCAAAAACAGCCCACACATCTCATTAAAATCCTTTGATCATTTAATCATAAAGCTTTGTTTCCAAGTGATCCAACTTAAATCTTAAATGAAAGAGAAGAATACTTCCTACCATCAAGTAAGAAGTATTACAACCTATGTGTGTTGTTTCAATCTTTTGCATCCATATTCATAACTTGTAAATCATTTTGTAAATCTTGTAAAGATTGTGTAGTTGTTAGATTCTTGGTGATTGTTGTAAAGTATATTTTGGATCTTGGTGATCTTTCCCTATAGTGTTAGTTAGGTGTGATTATAGTAGTGGATTGGTGAAGTAGTGGTGTGAAGAAAACTAAGGTGTGAAGAGTGCGAAGTCGGATCAAGTCGTGAAGCACAGTTGTTTAGTTGAAGTTTGTGGTAGAATTGGTTCTAGCTATAGAATTAGAACTCGACATCTAGCTTAGTGTCAGAAATCAAGATAAGCGAAAGTTGTGTAAGGTTTTCTCCGCCATAAGGGAGCTTGTTGACATAGTGAAGAAAACTCTCGAGTTAGGTGCTCGAGGAGTGGAGTAAGGCGAAGAGGTGCTTCGTTGCCGAACCACTATAAATCCTCGCGTTGTGGTTTGATTGTTCTTACTCTTATCTCTTGTCTTACATTATTTTCTCATACTATCCTATTAATAGTTTAGATAAGTATATTGTTCATATTGTGCAAGTGTTGAATTCACATAAAGTCAAATCTAGAATTTTTACAAACACTTTAAAACCTTAAATTAAAAAGCGGTAAACTATTCAACCCCCATTCTAGTTTTCCACACTTAACATTATAAATTTATAACACATGCTTGAAGATAGAAATAAGTTTTAGTTTTGTCCCACATAGTAAGTAAACGAATATTTAGAGTGATTTATAAGAAATATAATAAAGGTAACCAACGTGCTATAGATTATCAATGTACTTATGTTTTTGTCTCGGATTGAACCCTTTACTCTTTTATTAGCGTATTTAATCAAAATCTTTCAAATCTTGATTCAATACGACTAATTTTGTCACCGGCTACCGGCTAATAATTTCCAAGTAGATTTTTAAAATTTTTTTATTACACATGCATTTTTCAAGTATACTTTTTTATTTTTAGTCAGCTATATTTTCATGTTTATTTAAAGGATTAGGATTCTTTAATGTTCAAAATGAACATGACTCATCATGTTGAGTTTATTGTGAGTGAAGAATTAATTTAAAATAAAACAAATGTCCCAGAATAATAAAATATTTGTTCTTTCCCTCTCACAACAACCTCAACATGATAGGTCATGTTCATTTTGAACATTAGGCTAAACGTAATGGGAGGGTCGACCTCGGTCGGTAGTCCCATGTGGCAGCCATAGAGACGCGTCCCCCATTACTAGACCGAATGTCAGTCACTTTCCCCCTAGACCTTTTGATTTGTTGGGTCGGTCACACGACCGAGTAAATGGGGAATATTTCCGTTTGATTTAAACCCCCAAAAATCCAAAATCTAGCCGTTTGATTTTATAAAAAAAAATTACCCCCTTTTTTCCACTATAAATTCAACCTATTTCTACTCATTTTTCACACAATATTTCTTACAATTTATACTACAAAACTCAAACAATGTCTAACAAAAACAAAACACCCAAATCCCGACGTCAACAAACCGTTCCAACAAATACCGACCCTAACTTTATGTTACACGGTCAATCCCCACCGGTTAATTTTACTCACGGCGGAATCCAATACTTTTCCCCACCAAATCCGTATTCGGTTCCTTGGTATACCCAACAAGCGCAAAATCAAATGTATCGTCCACAACGAGCATCACCGCCGCCAAGCCAATCTTCTCCGATCCCGGCTTTTAATCTTGACGATGACAATTTCGAACCTTTATGGGCTTCCGCTTCTCAACCGTTCCAACCCTATTCGGAAGGTCCATCCCAACCGGTTGAAGACGACTCTCCCGTCGAGGAAGTTGAGCCCGTGAAACCAAAAAGAAAATATACAAGAAGATCAAAACCTACCAAGAAGAATGACAAAGAGTTCGTCGAACCGTGGACCATTGAGAAGGAGATTGCTTTGTGTAAAGCTTGGGTAGCGAAGTCGGAGGATAACGTCAAAGGAAATGGCAAAAAAGCGGCAGGGTTTTGGACGGAAGTAGCTGACCACTTTCACAAAGAAATGGGCGAAGACAAAAGAAGCTATGATTCTATTAACTGCAAATGGAAAAATAGGATTCGTCCTAAGGTTAGTTAATTTTGTGAGATTTATAATAGTGTCTGAGATAGGCACCAAAGTGGATCATGTGATAATACTGTCTATCAAGAAGTCGAGCTCGAGTATCGTACTATTTACAATGCTCCTTTTACATTGACTGAATGCTGGAAGATTGTGAAAGACCATCCTAAATGGAAAAAGGTTAAAATGCCAAAGTTTTATAAATCCAAAAAATCATCTTCTAAAAATTTAAGGACATAAAAAAATACGTCACAAGGAAATTCAGATTCAACACACATTGGCGTGAATCTAAACGATGAAGCAGCTGATTCAGATGATGTAGAAGCTCAAGAGGTTCCTGCACCAATAGGACGAGACCGGGCTAAGAAGAAAGGATCTTCATCTGGTGCTCGTTCGAAAACTTTAATTGCAAGCGATCCTAGTCTTGTTGGCGCGTTGCTTAGTAAATTCACAATGGTTGCAACACCAATTTTTATGCAGAGGAAGGAGTCATCCTCTGAGTATTTACGAATTAAAGAGCGTGAATTAGAACTGGAAGAACGGAAGCGCCAAGAGCAAGGAGAATTGGAGAGACTGAGGATTGCACAACGTGAAAAAGAATTAGACCTCCAACAAAAAATGTTCGAATTTCAACAACAACAAAAATTCGAGGAGGACCTCAGGTATTACAATAAAGATCATGATCATTTAACTCGCAGAGCTTTATCTACGGCGTTGTTTTAGAAGAAAAAAAATCAAGGAACGTTGGAATTTAGCCTATTAGTTTTTAGTTTCCGTATTTTAATTTTAGTATTTGTATTTTCGTATTTTAATTTCAGTATTTGTATTTCGTATTTTAATTTCCGTAATTTAATTTCCGTATTTTTATTTCAGTATTTGTATTTGTAATGTTTAATTATTTATTAATGTAACGTTTTAAAAAAATTGTTCGGTGCGGTCACCACTACGTGTGTTTGGTCACTTTGCTGTCTAAGAGAGAGAAAGCTGAGTTGGCGCTGACGTGACGGTGTCCTCTGCGGTCACCACTACATTCAGTCTCCTGATCCTTATTTAAATGGGGCCCTCTCCTTCATCTATTAAATACTTAACTCACACCCTAAATAATTACTACGTATAAATCAACATTCCACCTGCAACTTTCACATCTGCCTCCACCTACCACCATTGTCTTCTTCGACCAGAACCATAGATCAACCAAAATTGAAGATCTAGAAAAAGCATAGATAAATTCGTGTTCTTGTTATAGATCTATTTTTTTATAGATCTTATTTACGTTCAAGAACTAGACGACGATGACAACCTTGACACAAAACCCCAAAATGAGATATAGTCCAATCCATCATATAATCCTCGTATGAGTTCCAGTCCATTTAAAATATGCATACAAAGTATGGTTAAATACCACTAACCTTGTACACACCACACAACCCTATCTTCACTCTTCTTATTCACACGCAGCCACAAGATTAATCAACCATATCACTCCACTATATTTTCCACTGTAATAACTCAACCACAAATATCAAACAAAATACTAATCCTCAGCAACATCATATTTCTTTTATGGTATACTCGTCGCAAAATTTCAAACTCCACTTGTCACTTATTTCTGCTTATAAATTGAATCAACAAAAAAAAACCTTTATCTTGAATCTTAACGCCCACGAAGAACATAAAAGACCGTTGGCTTCAAGACCTTATACACGGGTTTCAGGTAGGGTTTATGTTTTGTTCTTGTTTCATTTTGTTCAAAGATCAATGAGGAAACTTCTTATTATGTTGTTGATTTGTTAAAGATCACACATTTGTTATTTCAACATGAAAGAGGAACTGAGATCATTTTTGTGTTTTCTATTCAGTTTTGTATCGTTGGTTGTGTGAAGGAGATGGGTTAGAAGTAGTTATTGAGGAGGATGGGAATTAGGATTAGAATGGATTTGTTGTTGATGTTGGATTTGTTGTTAGGTTTCGGTTTTGTTCACGAGGTAAACATAACTGAGTCCAACTCGGTTACTACCGAGTTGACTCGGTTGTTGTTGCCAAAGGTTATGTGTTTTACTATTTTTCTTTTATCTTCCGAAACCAAAATCCTAAACCACATACTTCTAGTTAGGATCTGTTAGACTAAGTGGTTTTCATTTGCGTGTGTATGGTCTTCGAATGAATGAAATATCAATTTGTGAGTAGTTTTGATCCTGTTGATGTGAAAGTTGATGAATTTGTTTCAATAAATACTAACAACTGTTAATGTAAAAAATATTAGGGCTTCAGGGTATAAATGGGTCAAAATACCCGGATCATAAAAAGTACAGATTTTGGGAAAAAAACAGGTTTAGAATTAAACGAGTTGGAAAATGACCCGCACGTTGCGGCGGGAGCTAACACGTTGATGGCAAGATTTTGTGGGGTCTTGTATCAGTTTCATAGAGTATATCACTGAATTATAATTACCCTTTATAGTTTAAACTCAAAATTTATAAAGTTGAAAAATCCTAAACAGAAGATAGGATGGAAAAGCACGTAACATTTTTCCGTTGCAATAAGGATTCTTGGTCAACATACTACTTTATCCTCCATATGGTCAACTTACAACTTTATCTTCCATGATGTTCATAATTCTGAGTATACATGTCTTTGTCTGACATTATGTAGATTTGAATACCTCGAATCACACGTCTTTGGGCAAGCGGTAACATAGCTGCCTTTAAGTTCGCCCATATGACATTTATGTGAGCACTTTCGGTTCAAAGAATGCAAGTTGTGCAGCACTACAACTAATCTACAGTTGAAATGTATACCACAAAAAAATTATAAACATGAAGCTTTGAATTCATAATTGCGTCTGAGTGAATGCCAAGATCAAGTATGCCTCATGGTCCTAAAGTCAGCACTTGGTTTCACCTGCACACCAAAACTTCTCAGTCTCAACATCCATAACTATGAAAACACAAAAAGTTTGCTCATTGATTAACCTGGAAATATGGAATTATAAAGGTTTTACATAATTACATTAGAATTCAGAAGTGAACATCAAGTTTACATGTCAATATCCATAACTATGAAAACACAAAAAGTTTGCTGACTTTGCTCTGTTTTATTTATATATCTTGTTGGACCTGAATCACATGATGTTAGCTATTCTTATTCTATCTATATATCTCTTTGACCCCTTGGAGAAAAAACATTACTCAAGCCAATTTAATTCAAGTAGAATGAAACTGCTACCTTTCATTATTTGGCCATATTCTTAGCTGTTATGACTTATTAAATCCAAGTATTGTGGACATTGCGTCTATCCCGGATTATTTTGAAATTGTAAGTTATTTATATTCATCCATTTCACATACTAGGCGTAGCTGGTGTATTCGGCGGCTCCCTATTTAGTGCTATGCATGGTTAATATGATCATTAATGATTCAAGAAGGAAATAAGCAATTTAGTATATAACGAGTAGTGATAAACTGATAATGGTAGA
>BQNB010029615.1:25474-55610 GCA_026074375.1 Tanacetum coccineum
ACTCATCAAGTTTAACTTTGTAAATCCACATGAGAGCAATAATCATGACACAGTCTGGTTGAGGTACTAATTCCCATACTTGAAGGCGATTAAATTCGTGAATCTCATCTTGCATAGCTTGAAACCAGCAATCTTCAGGTATTGTAGATTTGAAGTTCTTTGGTTCGACTTTTGACAGTACAGAGTTATATAAGCACCACAAGGCATCGGTTGCCAGTTGTTTCCTGGTAGATACCGGTCAAGAGGGATTGCCAATAATATTATCCAGTGGGTGATCTTTGCTCCATTTCCCGAGATGATGAAGTGTTTGAGAGACATAAGGAGATTCTACTGAACTAAGATCCCCAGATGATGATGCTTCAGAACTAGGTTCCGAAGCAAATACGTTTATGAAGGGATTATTGTCAACAGGATCAAAAGGATTATCTTCCATGAGAGTAGATTTAACTGCAACGCCTTGATGTAAACTTAGAGATTATAAGGCCAAAGATGATGGTGAATGACTTGGAGAAGATGCATCTTGATCAATGGTAGTAGATGAAGGTGTACCGGCTGAATTGACTAAAACTGAAACTGCTAGAGCAGGAGAGACCGGTCTTTCAGCACGAGGAGGTTCTAGGTATTCATCGAACATTGGTTGGAATAAAATCTCCAGTTCTTTATTTGTGGGAGGTACATAAGGTGCTGCAGGAACTGTATTTGGTATGAGTCCTGAAGTTATCTGTCCAGGCATCAGAAATGTAGGAGCGGGTCCTGTACTGAGCTGCACAGGAGCCATTTACTCAGTCAGCTCATCGAATTGAACATGAATAGTTTCTATAATTCGTCGGGTTCTTTTGTTGTAGATTCTATACCCTTTCCTGCTAGGTGCATAACCAACGAATATTTTAATATTAGCTGTTGATTGTAATTTTCCAAGATCTTCGCTGTCATTTGTAGGGTAACAAAGAGCACCAAAGACACAGAAAAAGGTAAGATCAGGCTTCTTATCATGCACTAGCTCATATGGGGTTTTGTTATAGAGAGTGTGAATAAGGGATCAGTTTTGGGTATATCAAGCAGTAACCACAGCTTTTGCCCATAGAAACATTGGAGCCTTGGAAAATATCAGCATTGTCCTAGCGGCCTCTACAAGAGTGTTGTTCCGTCTTTCGACAACGCTGTTCTGCTGTAGAGACCTTGGAACTATCTTTTGGTGAAAAATGCGGACACGTTCATAATATGCAGTTAAGTCTTTATTGAAAAATTATGTGCCATTATCAGTACGCATGTATCTATTAGTTTTGTTGAGACCGACTTATATTTGCTTCAGAAATTTAATGAAGACCTCTGGGGTTTCATCTTTTGATCTCAAAAACTTAACCCAAGTAAACCGATAATAATCATCAACGATGACTAAGATGTATTTCTTTCCATTAATTGTTTGCACTCGCATCGGTCAATATAAATCCATATGAAGGGTATTAAGAACTTCCATGTTGGTGTTTTTGGTTTTGGGTTTGTAGGTATGCTTTTTGCTCTTTCTTAGTTGACATGCAGAGCAAAGATGATCTTTGGCAAACTTCAATCTAGGTAGACCTTTGACTAAGTCCTTTCTTGCAAGGTCATTAATGGTACCGAAGTTCAAGTGGTGTAAACGATGATGCCATAACCATGATTTGTTCTTGGAGGCCTTAGACAACAGGCAAATGGGAGAGGACTTCATCATGTCTTTAACCAAGATAGTGTATAAATTAGAACCACGAGAACCTTTAATTAATTCAACACCATCCGTATCTCGAACATAACATGAATGTTTCCTGAATGCAACTTCCAGATCAGAGTCGCAAAATTGTCTGACAGAGAACAAATTATGTCCTAGTCCTTCCACATAGTATACCCTAGAGATTACACTGTCACCAATCACATAATCTCCATAACCTATAATAGCACCAAAGTGGTCATTCCCGAATCTAACTGTCCCGATGAACTTTTTCATAAAATTCTTGAGCCGCGAGCGATCCCCCATCATATGTTTTGAGTAGCCTGAATCCAAATACCAAAGGACGATCTGTATGACCTGCATTTGAAAACAGACAAAGATGGAGAGTTTGGAAAGTTGGATCTCCAATTTTGGTTGGGTTCCTATTGGTTAGCACAAGTAATGGTCTGATGCTCGGTTTACTAAGTGGATACTACTTTGAGTTTAGTGAGCCTAGTTAAAGGGCACTGTTCTCCTAAAGTGAATATTCTGCTCGTAGGTCTCCATTGATGACCAACACTGGTAAGCACTTTGCTTGTGGGTTTCCATACTTTCCTAACTTGCTTAGGTTTCCAAACTTGGTTAACTTTGCGCACAACATCATGAATATTATGAATAGAGAGGGATGCCTTAACAGATTGCAAATAATCAACCACACACACATCATGAGTTATAGAAATTAAACATTTGTTACATGTTTGGCAAACAGAATTAGAATTCAAATTAATTACAATACGCTTAGAGCTACTACTAGAATCAACACGATTCGTGGTTCTTAAGTTAGACTTATTTATCCTAGGGTGTTCTTCTACTTTCTTCTTGTTGACACCTTTAGCTGGCGAGATCCTATTTTTCTTTGTATTGCTCTTAGGCTGTAATCCGCTAGCATTGGTGCAACAGTTTACTCCTGTAGAAGGGGGCACAAGGACATTAGTCTTCTGAGTGTTCAGTTCCTCTACATGTTTGTGTGTGTTACTATTTTACATGTCACATTGTTCATCAAAAGTAACTTGCTTTTTCCTAATTAAAGGGGTAGGAGCATGCTTTTTATCTCGTTGGTTAAAGGCTTTCGGACAAGTTCCAATCGCATATTATAAGAGTTCCTGAGAGTGTTTAGTGTAACGGCAAGTAGAGACAATTGATCTATCTAAGGGTCTTTCTACCTTAGCTTCCTCTACTATTTCGCAAAGGGTTTCTACACTTTCTTTAAGATGTTTGAGATAATATAGATGAACTTCCCTGTTGTTCCTATTGTTAGGGAGAATTGGTTCAACATCTATAGCATACCTACCGAGTGTAAGAACTCTTGGTTTTACAGACTCCATAGTGTTGCATTTCAAATTTTCATGTATTTAAACTTTTAGATTTTCATTTTCAGTTAGCAAGTCCGTTGTCTATTCTATATGCTTAGCACGCGTGATCTTAATAGAATCATACAATTCCTTGTAATGCTGTTTAACTTTTTCATTCTCTGCCCTAAAAAGCTCATTTTGTTCTTGAAGAACAGATACTTTTTCAGTTAATTAAGTGATCTGAAAATCTAAGGTCCCGAAATCAAGAGTACGGTATGCTTCACTACGGGTCTCTTTTAATTGAGAGATTTGCGTTCTCAATTTTTTGATGGTGTTGTCCTTTCCTTGAATGAAAGCTTTCATTCTTTCGATTACAAAGACTGAGTCAAAATCAGGAGTATCTCAAGTGGGTGGAGATGGGTCATTTTCAAAGCTTTCTTTAAGGTTTTGATACTTTAACTATAAATTTAAGTGATTAACCTCAAGATTGGAAAAATGTTTTACTAATTCAGTATGATCATCTTTTTGAACCTTATCCCATAATTTAGAAAGCTCTGCTTCAAGTTCCAGACAACATGTTTGAACAATGGTGTGGGCTTCATGCATTTCAGTAATTCTAGATACAGTAAGCTCAGAATTCGTTGCAATATAGAACAGTTCTTTGGACAGGCAATCAACAATTAAATTATCATTTACAATAAGGAGATTTTTCCGCTCAATCTCATCATGCTTCCTATTTATAACATTTTGGTCAACTTCAGTTTCCAACTCCTTAAAAGTATCTTTCATTTCTTTAATTTCTTTAGTTAAAGTCTTTTAGATTCCCTCAAAATGTTCTTTAAGTGTTTTAAAAAATGGAATGACCTCAGTGAGATAATATTCCTTGGTTTGTTCAAAACCCCTTTCCCCTTCAGTGAGCCCTGTTGGTGTAATTCTCTTTTTACATGTTTTCTCAAATTCCAAAAAAAGTTGTATAAGTGAAAAAATATTAATCTTCACTTAACTTTTTGTTGGAAGCACCCTGGGGACAAGCATTGAAAGTATATTTGGTGGATACACCGTCAATGCTTTGATTGGTGTTGAGGCGGTGGTATGCTTTTTGAGTGCTTCTTCTTTCATCTTTCTGAGATCTTGAGACCAAAATATTTGCTCAGGGGTCAATTGCTTCTGTGGTGTGAAAGTAGCTAACTAATTCTCTTTCGAGTAATCAGGTGGTGCAATCTTAACCTTATAAGTCACACACTCAAGGTCTTTTATTTTGTCATTCATTTTCCTCCTAGTGATTTTAGCTATCTCTAGAGTATCCTTTGTGTTGTGCACTATAGCCGGGACATGATTGTTTTTGATAATTTCATAACCATTATATAGAGCAAGCTGAACTTGCTTTGCACGGGTAAGGCATAAAGGGTTCTTATAGCCAATAGCTACCTTATTCTGTTCATTATAATAGGGCTTTGGTTTACACAACATGTGAACTGTTTGAAGAGATTGGTCTTGTTTGTATAATTTATCCTTGACCTTTTCTTTTAAAGTTTCATGTCCAAAAATTCTTCAAGGTATTTGTTTTCTTTTTGTTTAAAATCCTTTTTCAAAGACGTAACTTCTTCTACCATTGACTTGTTATGGTTGATGGTAGAAGCAAGTTGCATTTTTACAGAATGAAGTTCCTTTTTCAAATTTTCTTCCTTAATATCACGGTCAGTGATAACTATTCTTAATTGTGCATCAATCTTTTGTTCTCTTTCCGTTAATTCAAACTTGGTCCGTCTTTCATACAGTTCAACTTGTTCCTTATATGTTGCAAGTTCAGCAGTTAATGAATTATCAACTACTATGTTCCGTGTTGTGTCAAAGACAGATTGGGCAATGCGGTTCATGCATATAATTAAATATCATCATGTATGCATCATTTAGAACAGAAGATACATTACTTTGTACAACTGGCATTGCATTGTCCTTTACATACTGATCATATGGAATCGTATTACTATCACTCGTATAATTAGCATGTGAATCAACACCGTAGGTTGGTTGTACATCGTCATGCATCTTGTGTTCTTCATGATGTTCACAAACAACATCCTGATAGTGATCATGGTCATGTACCTCAGATAGAATGTCCGAATCATAAGACGGACCAGCTTCATCATAAACAGGATCTGCGGATGATAGATTAGCCATGAACATAGTCTGTGCCGTGGGAGCCTCATCAACATCAGAATCAAAAGCATCACAGTCATCAGCTTGAAACACATTATCCACATTGAGTGCTAAGTCCTGAATGGGTTGCTTATCCACATATTCATGAATGGCGTTGTCTTGTCTACCTGCAATAAACAATAATTTCTCTTCGTCCAATGCCACCCCGTTCTCCTGAGCTTGCATCAACAACATCTTGTCTTTGAAGTATTCGGAGTTCTGTGGACGCTTAGGATGAGTGCAGTTCCTTACTATGTGGCCTATACCATTGTAGTTGTAGCACTTAACCTGCCTTGCTTGACCTGGATTAGCATTCCTAACTCTGTTTTGAGCTCCCCCATAACCAGCTGCACCTGCACCCCCATGCATTGTTCCCATGTCCTCTATGTTGTTGACCCTGAACATTCTGAACAACAACCCTACCGTCTTGAACTGTGGCTTGATTCCTTGGGTTAGATGAAGTTTTGAGTTGATTGTTTGTTTGAGGAAGGTACGTTTTGTATGATTAGGTAAGTAGGGCAAGTGTGTTGGTTAAATTCTCAATTAAGTTATCCGATAGAGAGAATCCTGAATCAAGTTGAGTGTTGGCAGCAAAGTGTGGTGGAACATAAGTGGATGGTGGATTTCTAGATGATTGTGAATTGTACGGCTGATGTGAAACATTGGACATCAAGGCGAGAGGATCAACATTTAGTTGAGTGAATCGTTCCAACATCATTTTGTTTTCATTGGCATGTACCTCATGCTGCTTTAGATACGCATACAGTTGATCATAGTTAGAGTCCCTCAAACCTCTGTTGAGTTTCACTGCTATTACAAATCTACCCCATTCTGGCAACATGTTATTAACAAACTTAGAATTCAACTGCATTCTGGACATAGTCATCTTGATGTTACACATGTCGTTGACGAGTTTGGCGAACCGAACATAGTAATCATGAATAGTCTCTCCTTTATGCTGACGGAAGTGTTCGAAGTCATCATACAGTTATGATTCACGGTCTTCTTTTGTGAATTCCGAACCTTTTAGGAGCATCTTCACATTGTCCCATTTTTCCTTTGCATCAGTGTAATGATTGATAAGAGAGTAGATATCTTTTGGCAACCCTTGAAGTAAGATGTTTGTTGCCCGAATGTCAGCATTGTACCTTTCCTTATCTTTAGGTGACAGGTCAGAATAGACACGAGGTCGTTCAGGACCTAGATGTAAGGCACCTTCAGTACCTTCAGCAAGTGCTTCCTGAAAAGTTCCCATCTGAAAAGGTCCTTCATCAATTGACTTCAAGATATTTACCCGATTCTCTTTACCTCAACAATATAGTCAAATTCGTTGTTGCCATGATGCAAAGTCAGTCCTATCAAGCATAGGTGGTCGGGTATCGGAATCGGCACATTGGATGTCTTCCGAAAGATTAGCCATCTTAATTGATTGTAAAATGATTAAGTTGATCGAACAATGATTAGTGATTGTATGTTAAAAGTGGTGATTAATTGTTTGAAATAGTGAATTGTTGTACAGGTTTGTTAGGTAAATCTACAACTAGCTGCAATGTAACTCGCTGGAAGAGACTTGATAACTCGCTGGCAAGAAACAAATTAGACAGAGTTCTTGTCCACAAGTCGCTAGAAAAAGTCTTTAATTTAACCTGTAACTCGCTAGACTTAACTCGCTGGAAGAGGATTGTTAACTCGCTAGCAAGAATTGAAATAGATAGGGTTCCTGTTCATAAGTCGCTAGAGAATTGTCTTCAACTCGCTACCTGTAACTCGCTATAACCAACTCGCTACCTGTAACTCGCTAGTTCCAACTCGCTACCTGCAAGAAAAGTTAACTCGCTGCCTAACTCGCTACCTGCACAAGACGACAAGTCGCTGACACAGTACTTTCTGACACACAGTGTACAATTCTTACAACTCGCCAGTACAGTAACTTAACTCGCTACGAAGATCTTCAAACAGTGACCTAACTTGCTAGATTGAAAATTTTGGTTTTTCACCTAAAAATCACCCTTTTGAATGTTTTTGCCTAGTTTCTTCTGCATAACTTGGTACTAGAAGGCTATAGCAACTATAAAAACTTAAACTTTAACATCAAAAACATCAAGATCAAAGAAAACCAAGAACAAGACTTTAAACATTCAAAAACTAAACTTTTGATCTAAACTAACCAAGAAAATGCACACACAATCTAGCTAATCATCCCATGTGCTCTGATACTAATTGTAGGATATTGGAAATCATAACACAATCGAATAACTAGTGGATTAGCCAAGTTCTAGAGAGAAAGTGAGAGAGAACTTTCTAGTGAGAGAAAATGAACTTGTACAAATGAAATGACTAACCCACGTCTTCTATGGCATGGAAGAGGGTTTTATAGTAACAACTAAACCGGCCTAAGGCCTTGGTATAGGGCTAACATGTTGGGTTTAATACCCGGCCCATTACCGAACATTATACATTAACTACCTAACTACGAGCCACAATAAACGGTAAAATACACGGGGTGACCGAGTCTTTTTCTAATGTCTAACACGGATATTTGCGCTTTATCTTGTCTTCTTGTTCCCAAGTAAATTCTGGTCCTCGTCGGGAGTTCCAACGATCTTTTACAATAGGAATCCAGCTTCGTTTGAGCTTCTTGACCTCACGGTCCATAATTTCAATAGATTCTTCCACAAAACGTAGTTTGTCGTCGATCTTGATTTCTTCTAGCTGTACGTGCAAGTTTACGTCAGCCAAACTAACTGTTGGGAATTACAGATTTGATGATTACAAAACCCACAAGCAGAAATGAAGAAAGAAGAAACAATGAGGACCTAATATGTAATAGTTAGTTAGCTTTATTAGTAAGCTAGGGTTTCTTGTAACCTCCCTCTATTATATAAAGAGGGTAGGCGTCTAGGTTACAGGTATCCATATCATAGCAGACTTCTCCAATGAGAGTCTAGATGCTTAGAAAGCGTGTTTAGTAGTTAGCTAGTTAGTTTCTTTTCTTAGTTTGATTAAAGGAAAACCTTAATAGTAAATGTTGTGTTTGTGTTTCTTATTTTTTATTTCACCGTGCTAAATTAATCAATGTTATTCATACCCTAGTTGAGTCTAGATTCTTGGATTTAACACTAACTCATCGTATTTATCTTAGACAACTGAAGTTTCATAGGCTTTAAGTTTTAAACCTTATTTTATGTCAATGTCCTTTTGAGCTAATAGTCCTAGAGTTTCATTTAACTTATGTTTAAGTTTCTCATAGTCAGCAATACGATCATTAAAGGCTATGTACTTCTCAAGCTCAGTCTGTTTATTTTGAAGTGCAACTAGATAACTATCTCGAGATTACTATTAGGATTCCCCTAAAGTTTACTAGTTTTGTAAGAATAGATTTGAACTTAGTCAATCTTGAGTCAATGATTGCATTTGCTGTCTTTAATATTTTTGATCTTTTTATTTTCATGACATCAAAGTTGTAATTTAAATAATAACCTAGCCAAGCGCAACACGCTTCAATCATAGAACATTCTACAACATTTTGGTCATTCTAAATATCATTATCACACATATCCGTGGATCAGGAATGACATCATTACTATCACCCGTTTTCCACTACAAAATTTTTTTTCTCTGTGTTACTAAATATTTTGGTAAAATTTCTAAATTATATTATTTTTATTAATTTTTATGGTAGGTGGTATAAAAATTTATATTTTATATTATGAATTTTGTTGCTTTAAACTTTTTTTTATTATAATTAAATGATACTATTTCATATTATTTTTTTTACTTTAGTTTTTTATCTGTTAAATTGTCATAATTTTGGTTAGTGATTTATTCCTGTAGTTTATTTGTATTTCTTAAATCATCTGAGAATTTATAATTTCTTTATATAATGTTAAAATAATAATCTTCTGTGATGGTTTTAATGTGTGAATTTCGTAAAAAATAAATAAGTATAATTTGTAAAATGGTTATATTTATTCTTATAAAATTTATTTATTATGTGAATTTTAATATTATTTGAATTCTTTATTTAATGGTTTAATTTTATATTAATAATTTATAAATGGATTATTATTATATATGCATTAATATTGTGGATTTTGATTGCTTTAACTGTTGTATTTCATTGGCAAATACATTACATCCAATATCGTATTATACATGTTCCAATGGATCAGAATTAGTGCCCGAGTCTGCATTAGGAACCTCTTGGATCTTTTCCATATAGGTGTAATGTGCTTCCAACTCTTGTTCATCAATCTCTTCATCTGTGTCTGCTAGCTAGTCAGATTGCTCTTCTTGAAGTTGAACACACTTCGCTCAGCTTGTTTACATAGAACATCTTTACCTTGTGAACTTGAAGTCTTTAACCTCCATTTTGGCTTCCTGCATTCCTTTGCAAAATGACCAAATCCTCTTGCAGTTAAAATTCCCTTATCCTAAACTGAACACCTACTTGTACCCACTATATTGTCTAGCCCAGCAACACTCACTGCCCTCTGATTCCCAAAACTGTTCCAGGTTGGGTGGTATTTCTTTGTACCTTTGAGTAGTATCTCCACATTCTTGTTTCTGGTGTTTGAGGAAGTCTGAGGTTTTGTTGTTGGTTTGTAGCGTTTTCTGAAGTATTTGTTAGGACTTAAAGACTTCAAGATGATTCTTAAAGTTACTGCTGCTCAGGTATACATTAGTGCTGTCAAGCATAACTTAGTATTGTTGGTGATACTAATGAAAATTATGCTAAGTAGTTAGAACTGGTAGTATAAAGTTACTACTACTGCTAGTTACTACTATTAGTATAAGTTAGTACTGTTAGTATTAAGTTACTGCTGCTTGTTGAAGTTAAGACTGCTCAGAGTTGAAGATTGAAATATAGTAAGTAGTTAGGTTGCTAGTAGTAAAGTTAAAACTGCTAGTACACAGTTACTATTATGAGTATATATTACTACTGCTAGTACTAATGTTACTACTACTTATGTTTATTAGTGTTGCTGGTATAAAAAGTTTATGCTGTTGGATTACAACTGTTAGAAGAATTGCCACTGTCTGAGGGATAAAAGATGGTAAGATAGATAAGGATTATTGGAGATGAAGATTAGAGATAAATTATAGAATAATTATATCAGAATATACTTATAAGTTATGTTAATCGTTAGTAGATGTTGTAAGTCGGATAGGGACTCCCTTAGTCTATAAAAGGAGGCTCTAGGGCATTAGTTGAGATACAAGTTTTCATAGTTGTTCAATTCGATTTAGAAAAGCTTCAAGGTTGTAAAACCTAGGTACTAGTGAAGAGTACTGTATTATTGACTCTAATAATATTGGAGGCGTTAGTTTATTCTTTGTTCATTTACAATTACTGTTCTATTCATTATACTTCTAGATATTAAGGTGTAGATTCCGCATACACTTTAGTATACATACAAAGTTTCTACAACAAGTTATTTTGGATTTATCCAAGGTAGAATAACCTTAGACAAGCTAAGGAATAGATCAAGGATTGGGATTAACAAGTGGTATCAGAGCTTTGCTTTGAGAAACTTTGAACTAGAAGTCATGGAATTTAGGAAGCAAGAAAATAATGAAGACACATCTTCAAAGGAAATGTTGGTTATAGATGGTGTAGGTTTTGACTGGAGTGACATGGCAGAAGAACAGGTTCAGACAAACATGGCTCTAATGGCGTTTTCAGACTCTGAGGTATACAATGATAAAACTTACTCTAAAACTTATCTGAAAAACTATGAAACTCTTAAGAAACAATGTGATGATTTAATTGTTAAGCTTAATCAAACTGAATTTACAACAGCTACTTATAAAAGGGGTTTAGCAACTGTAGAAGAACAACTTATCACATAGATAAGAATGAAGGTTCTTTGTTTTTTTTTTTTTTTTTTTTTTTTTTTTTTTTTTGTTTTTTTTTTTTTTTTTTTTTTATTTAGTTGTTGTGTTGTGCATTTTTTTGTGTGTTGAAGAAGTTGTAGTTTCTAAAGAGAAAGTAGTTGCAAAAGGACTATGAAATAAATGTGCTTAAAAGTGAGTTTGAAAAAGTTAAGCAAGAAAAAGAGGGCATTGAATTTAAAATTGAGAAATTTGATAAAGCCTCAAAAGACCTAGACAAGTTGTTAGGGAGTCAGATAACTGACAAAAGTAAAAAGGGTTTGGGGTATAGTGCAGTTCCTCCACCTCATCCTTTAATCTATAATAGACCTAAAAAGCTTGATTTGTCTTATTATGGTCTTGATGAATTCAAAGAACCTGAATTCAAAGGATTTGGTTTCTGAAATAGTAAGACAAGAGTTAACATTATTTGTGTTCAAAACAATTAGATGATTATAAGGAAAATTATGATGACTCTTTAGTAAAAGAACAAGTATCAGAAGACACAAGTAGCCTTGTTGAGTCTTCACTTAATGTTGATAAAGAAACTGTTTTTCCTGTTGATAAAAAGGTAGAGTTTGTCAAACCTAAAAATCATGAAAAACTAGTTAAAAAGTCAGTTAGGTATGCTGAGATGTATAGATCACAAACTCCTAGGGGGAATCAAAGAAATTGGAATGGACAGAAGTCCAATCAACTAGGAAGTGATTTTGTGATCTATAACAAAGCTTGCTTTATTTGTGGGAGTTTTAATCATGTACAGGCTCAGTTGTAAATACCATCAAAGGGAAAGGATGGTATATGGGAATAATTATAACAGGGTGAACTAAAACTATACTACCAAAAGGACTCACCCTAATGCTCAAAGGAACATAGTTCTAAGATCAGTTTTAATGAAAGCTGGCCTAAAACAATTTAATACTGCATTAGGACAGTAATATGCTCATCCCTAAATCTACAGTTTTTAGTGCTAAACCAATGTTCCGTTTTTCAAAAGTAGCACTAATAACTGTAAAAAGGCCCTTTCAACCAAAAATAGTATTAACCAACAAAAGGTTTACCTAAAAAGTTAATACTACAAGGCAAAAATAGTTAATACTGCTAGGCCAAAAGCAGTTAAAACTGATAGGTCAAATTCTGCAGTTGTTAATGCTGTTAGGGTTAATCAGGAAAATGCTGTAAAGGCCTCAGCATGTTGGGTTTAGAGACCTACCAAACCTAATAATGCATCAATCACCTTGAAGAAACATAAATACATTGATGCACGAGGCAGATCCAAGTCAGTGATGGCTTGGGTCCCTAAAGGAATCTAATTTCCTTATTTTGCATTTCTTTAGTTTTGACACGTGGAACATGTCATGAATGCCTACAAGTTCTTGCGGTAGACGCAAATGATAAGCAACAGGACCCACTAGCTCGACAACCTCGAACGGTCCTACATATCTCTACGAAAGCTTGCTTCTCTTACTGAAACGTACCACGCCTTTCCAAGGTGACACTTTGAGTAGTACTTTATCACCGATACTGAACTCTAACGGCTTTTGTTGATTGTCGGCATAGCTCTTCTGACGATCTCGTATAGTCTTTAATCTTTCCTTTATTTGAACAATCTTGTCGATAGACTCTTAGACAATCTCTGGTCTAATTAGCTGGCTTTCTCCTACCTCTGCCCAAGCTATGGGCGTTCAACATTTCCTTCCATACAATGCTTCAAAAGGAGCACACTTCACGCTCGTGTGGTAACTGTTGTTGTATGAAAATTCTACTAGCGATAGGTGAGTATCCCAGGTTCCACCAAAATCAATTCCACAATCTCTAAGCATATCTTCTAATGTTTGTATGGTACACTCACTTTGTCCATCGGTTTTGGGATGGGAAGCTGTACTTAAGTCCAGTCGCGTTCTGCAGTGATTGTAAAAATCTTGATGTAAAATGACTGTCACGATCAGATATAATTGACACAGGCACACCATGCCTTGCTACGATCTCGTTGATGTACAGTCTTGCCAACTTTTTTTTCTTGAAATCTTCACTGGCAGCTAAGAAATACGCAGATTTGGTCAGTCGATCGACTATGACCCAAATCGCTTCATGTCCGCTACTGGTTCTCGGTAATTTCACTATGAAGTCCATAGTGATATTCTCCCATTTCCACTCGGGAATCTCTGGCTGTTGGAGCAATCCCGAGGGTTTCTGGTGCTCTGCTTTGACTTTAGAGCAAGTCAAACACTTACTCACATACAAAGCGCACCAATATAAGTCTCATAGATCATAGTACATCTTGTCTGCTCCTGGATGTATAGAATACTTAGAAGTATGGGCTTCACTCATTATCAAAGTTCTCAAATTGCCATAAACTGGCACCCAAATTCTTTCAGCAAGATATAATCCGCCATCTTCTTTTCTCTCGAACTTTTTTTCCAATCCTTTTAGCATTTCTGCTGGAGTGTTTGCGCCCTTAGAAGCTTTGCTCTGAGCTTTCTGTATCCTAGCCTTAATGCTAGAGTTAATTGTCATGCTCATAGATTGAGCTCGTCTCGGTTTCATCTGCTCCTTCATACTCAAAGCATCGACTACTATGTTCGCTTTACCTGGGTGGTAGCGAATCTCGCAGTCATAATCGCTGAAAAGTTCTATCCATCGTCTCTGACGCATATTTAATTCTTTTTGATCAAAAATATGCTGAAGGCTTTTGTGATCAGTGTAGATAACACTCTTTGTCCCGTACAAGTAGTGCCTCCACATTTTGAGAGCAAATACCACTGCGCTCAATTCCAAATCATGAGTGGTGTAGTTCTTCTCATGAATTTTGAGTTGTCTGGATGCGTATGCTATCACTTTATTTCTCTGCATCAAAATGCAACCAAAACCTTGGTTCGATGCATCACAGTAAACTACAAGATCATGTGCGTCTTCGGGAAGCGCCAGAATCAGGGCATCACACAACATGTCCTTTAATGTCTGAAAGGAGATCTCCTGTTGATTACCCCACTCGAACTTTTTGTTTTTCTGAGTCAATAGGGTGATAGGTTTTGAAATCTTCGAGAAATTTGCGATAAATCGCCTGTGGAAACCATATGATCGTTTAAGCTCAGTTTGTTTAGAACTTTAATCTAGGATGAACAATAACAAAGAATAATAGAATGCACAGCGTTATAAACATTAAGAACATTCTTTATTATTGCCTAACAAGGTTTCATCATCATCTTTATACAATGACTACTACAAGCCCCAATTCTACTTGATTAATTGTAGAACGTGTTATCTAAACTATAACAAAGAATCAAAGATCCTTGAGGCTAAAGCAACCAAACCCTAGGCGTCCACTTAAAGGACTTGACGCCTAGAACACACACACACTTTTCCTGGTGTTTACATCTTGGACACACAAAAAACCATATCTAGGGATCTCTTTATATAGTAGAGTCTATCTCTAGATTTACACAAGTGTAAACATAATTGTATAAGAAATAAATCTTTTAATTCTTACATAAACTTCATCTTTAACTTTAAGAATCATAAATTACCCACCATTAAGCACAATAAGAAAAATGAACTTGATCAGTAGAAACTTAAACTAGCAGTAGTAATAATGACTTATAGTAGTAAAAACCTTCACCTTATGTGGTACATGTAAATGGTTAAACATTTTAACATTAAGCTTCCCCTGAAACCCATATGTTAACCATTTCTTGAATGTAGGCTCTATGTAATGATTACTGATGAAGAAAACTAAGTATTACCAATTTGATGCTGAAGTAAAACAACCCAAACTTGTGTCTTATATCTTGTACTATCCATGTGACTTCGAATGTATACCCAAAACTAATGTATAAGGAGACTGCAATCTCTTGACAATTATCCTCATCTTCTATGAGACACCAGACCAAAGTGATAGCAAATGTGAGCATTGAGCACCATAAGTTTGTAAATCACACACCTCTGCTAGATTTGTCAAGTTTTTGTCACATTGTTTCTAAGCATGAACAATTTATCTCTAAAGTGTAACACCCTTTGAGATATGATAAGAACACAAACCTAAATAATTCCACTTCATCTTCAAATTGGTGATAATTAATCATCTTCGTAACCAATTAAACAATTAATCTAAAAACGAGCCTTTAAACGTTTAAGAACATTTAAATCTATCTCAAATACCTCTTGAACCTGTGTGTGTAACAAATAACCAAAAATTCCCTTTGTCACCCGATATTGAACCAAACTAACAGTATAAACATCTTTTCTCAGACAACACTAGCAGTTTTAGAATCTTCTCGGACAAAGAAAGCAGTATTAATTCATTGAGTAACACTAATTCTTTGTGCCCGAACAATTTTCACTTCTTTTGGCCCAAACAATATTAACTTAATACTGTTTTATCATTAGCAGCACTAAACATCCACATCAAACTAAAAAGCCCAATTATACACACCTTGGCAGCATTAACACTTCATTGTATCATCTTTGGCAGCACAAAATAAAACGAACAACACTAATGTTTATTTTGCTAACCAATGACAGTATTAAGACCATACCAAAGTCAAAACCTGCTAAAAACCACATCCAACATACCATTATACAAAGGAAGTTTTTATAGGATCTAAACACAATCCCTAAAAATCAAGGATTTCTTATTTAAAGCAGATCTCAATCCATAAATTACGAAGCATCCATTAAGATCTTGGTCGGTTAAAAAGCCCATGAACTAGTTTGTTGAAGCCCGGGTCTATTAGATTAGAGATATGAATATATCTTAATCCCTAATACATCGCATCTTCCATATCATTCAACCCCAGATCCAAAAACGTATCATCATTCAAACAGCATTACCAATATCACATCCAGAAGTTCCAAGCTGCTGCTTCTTTACTAGAAACCCTAAACAAACAATTTTGCAATAGCAATATTTGAATCCTTATTCATTAGGGTTTTCATACCATGTAAGCGTCAAACTAATCAGACCATAAGTTTTCCATATGACCTTCATTACTCCATGCTAGAGTTTCTCAAAAACTTTAACAATAAACTTGCTCATAAAAGAAAACTACGAACATAACAGTTTTCTTTTGTTGTTTGCTGGAAACCCAAAATCTGTTTCAAACATACTGAAACCTCAAAAGCCATGGGTATCTTATCAATAAAATAGCAATCACATAGCAACGAATTATGGATTTCTACTATCTTCAAAACAAGCAGTACTGATAATACATTGGCAGCTTAAAGTATAAACGAGCCATAGTATTTTCACCAGTATTTTAGTCGATCACTTGTTGCACCTATTTGATCATAAAACCAAGCAATATAAACTTTCCTTGTAGCAGTGTTAATCATGAACATGTAGTAGAAACAAAGTATAAGCGAGCAGTACTAAGTTTTCATTGACAACATCAATAACGAGTACGACTTTGCATGTGTTGGCAGTATGAAGGAGTTATACCATTAAGATGATGTTGAGCAACTGCTTCTATCAGAAACATGATCGTGGTGACATCGAAGCATCTTCATATCTTATGAATTAGGGTTTTGAAAACCCTAGCAGCTACTGTCAAATGTTATTAGGGTTTTGAGTAAGCCCTAACTTTTATCATCAACTGTGAAGACGTGTAACCTGATCACATGTATACTCCTTCCTTGTTGAGATCTTGTTGCTATAAAAGAACGAATAAAAATATATGTTCCAGCAAGCCTTCATGTAGTCATGAATTAGGGTTTTGTGAATAAACAATAACATTCACCAAAATCGACATATATCAAAGAATAATCATAGTCGTCTTTTTTTTAAGTATAAAGACAACACTTTAAAGTGTCTCAAAAACCCTAACTTCACCAAAATCATGAATAAGCCAAAACGGAGATTCGTCACTTCTTTATCATCAAGAACACGACACAAAAACCTTGTATAGATCCTAGATCGAGAGCCACGAGGCTCTGATACCAATTGTGGAAACCTACAGAATCGTTGTAAGCTCAGATTGTTTATATATTATATCTAGGATTAACAATACCATTGAACATAGAATATGTATAGCGGAATTAACATAAGAACAATGATATTCAACAAGGTGTTTCTTCATTAATAACCAAATGTTCCTAACAGCCCTAATTCTAGATGATCAATCGTAGAACGTGTTATCTGAACTATAACAAGAAATCAAAGATCCTTGAGGCTAAAACACACAAACCCTAGGTGTCCACTTAGAGGACTTGACGCCTAGAACACACACACACTTTTCCTGGTGTTTACATCTTTGACACACAGAAAACTATATCTAGGGATCTCTTTATATAGCAGAGTCCATCTAGATTTACAAGGAAAAACATAATTGTATAAGGAAACTAAATCTTTTAATTCTTTAATAAACTTCATCTTTATCTTTAAGAATCATATCTTTTGGAATCTTTTATATTTTGTAGAATATCCTCCACCAGCTTGTAGAATTCCATAATGCTAGATTTAGTCCTTATGTTTTCTTATTGTTTCATTCTTGTTTTGTCTTATCAACTCAAATATAATTCCCAACATCTCCTATAATATCTCGCCAATCCTAAGAACGAACGGATCTCGGTTGGGGTCTTTGGGGGCTTCCAATTCTTTACTGCTTTAATTTTGATGGGATCTACATGTATTCCTTCGTTGTTCACTACATGTCCGAGAAAATGAACCTCTTGTAGCCAAAATTCATATTTCGAGAATTTCCCGAACAATTTCTCCTTTTCAAGCAACTCTAGTATCAATTTTAGGTGAACTTCATGATCTTCTTTAGACTTTGAATAAATTAAGATATCATCAATAAAGACAATTACAAACTTGTCAAGGTACGGCCTACATACACGGTTCATAAGGTCCATGAATACCGCGGGAGCGTTAGTCAGACCGAAAGGCATGACCGTGAATTCAAAATGCTCGTACCTCGTCCTGAAAGCAGTTTTGGGAATGTCTTCTTCGCGTACTCTTAACTGATGATAGCCTGATCGAAGGTCTATTTTTGAGAAGTACCGTGACCACCCTTGTAGTTGATCGAACAAGTCATCGATCCTAAGAAGAGAATAGTGGTTCTTTATAGTTAGCTTGTTCAACTCTCGATAGTCTATACACATACGGAACGAACCATCCTTCTTTTTTACGAACAACACTAGTGCTCCGCAGGGTGAAGAACTAGGTCGTATGAAACCTTTTTCTTGGAGCTCCTTAAGTTGGTTAGACAGTTCTTGCATTTCTGTAGGTGCCAGACGATAAGGTAATTTTGCAACAGGTATAGCTCCAGGAATAAGATCTATGTGAAACTCCACATCGCGAGATGGGGGTAAACCTGATAGATCTTCTGGAAACACACCAGGGAAGTTACGTACAATGAGGATGTCTTCGAGTTTTGGCTTGTTCGCTTTCATGGTCTTCAACTGTTTTAGGTTCCCTTTGGGACGTTCTCTATGAACTTCTAAATTCTCTCCATTAGATAACGGAATCTAGACTAGTTTCTCATAGGAAACTATCTTAGCTCTAAGCTTTGACAACCAATCCATTCCTACGATCACGTCGAAACTACCATAACCAAAAGGAATCAAATCGATGATAAATGTATGACCTTCTAGTTCAAGTCTACATCCTCGAACAATCATATTGGTTACTACCTTAAGGCCACTCGCTATTTCAATCTCATAACTGGGGATTATGACACTAGGTTTCATGTTAATCAATGGCAAGAAGTTGGTAGATATAAAGCTATAATCAACACCAGAATCAAACAAAACTGTAGCGAAATGATCGTTTAGAGAAAATGTACCCGTCACAATGTTTGGGTCTTCTGGAGCTTCAACAACACCAAGGGCAAAGGTTCTACCCTGTTCTCGATTATGATTGTTCCCTAGGCTAGGGTTTCCTTTGATTGCTGGCACAGGATTTAGGCAATTTCCTCTTGCGATAGTGGTTCGGTTCAGGCTTGGGCAATTTCTCCTAAAGTGGTTTGGGTCCCCACACTCAAAATAAGTTGGTCTAGGTCTTTCATTAGAGCTCTACCCGTGCAGTATCGGGTAAAGTGACCCACTTTGTTACATCGACCGCACACAGGGCAGTTACCATAATGATGGAAGTTGCATTTCACACACTTCGGATGTGGCCCAGCATACTGACGTTACCTATGTCCTTGCTCTAGAGTTGTCAGAGCAAAGTTCCTTCCAGTTCTTTACCTCTTGTTCCTATCATCCCTTCCTCGATTCTTGTTCTGATCATTCGACCTCTTCTTGTTTCTAGCATTTTTCTGTTTCTTAAAAATCCCATCCTTAATACCATCGGTGCTCAAATGATTGGCCATGCTCACCTCACTCTGAATACTAGTAGGTTTGGATGAAGTAACATGTGGCTTGACCTCGAGAGCCAGACCCCGAATGTAGTGATTGACACGTTGGTTCTCTGGGGTAACCATGTGTAGCACCAGCCTTGCCAACTCGTGAAACCTAGCCGTATACCCATCAATATCTGATCGAACCATCTTGTAGTTCCAAAATTCTGATCCCAACTTCTGAACTTCATCATCAGGACAATATTCTTCCATCAGCAACTTTTTAAAATCTTCCCAAGGTTGGGCTATAGTAGCGGCCCATCCTCGGGTTTGAACAAGGGTATTCCACCAAGTTAGGGCGCGGCATTGAAGCATACTAGCCGCGAATTCGACTTGGCTCTTTATGGGCACTTAGTGATATGAAGCACAGACTCAATGCTTTCAAACCAGGTTAGTAAACCAACTGCACCTTCTGTGCCGAAGAATTCCTTGGCACCAGAAGCCCTGAAGGTCTTGATACTGCAGCTTTGGGTGACTTCTCTTTGATTGGTTTGGTTTCCTCCGAGGGCTTGAACAAGTTGAGTTAGCATATTTGGCAATGCGGTGTTAAGTTGTTGAGTCACTTCATCTGCTATTTCATTGGGTGGCTTGGTTTTGTTGGCAGTGTTGCTACGTGTGCTTCTTCCCGTCATAATTCTACAATTTAACATAAAAATTCACTTTATTACAAACTCAACAAATCGTACCTTCAAACAGTTTATATAGCTCTTTTAAACGAAGTGTTTAAATGAATAATAAAGCATAGATAGATGTATTCTACCAATTTAAATCAACCATGTTTAGTATTTAGCCAAATTTAGTGGCATACATATTTAGGTGACCAACAAGTTTTATAAAAGAAATATCTATATTTTATCTCTCAAATTAATATTTAATAAACATGGTTTCAAAATTTTATTATTATACTTTTTATAAAATAAAAACATATTAAATTGGTTACCAAGAAAATAGATCAATAGACAATTATTTAGTTAAGCACTGTAAAAGTTTATCGATTTGTTCGTTACCTAAATAGAATTTAAGTAATCAAATAATTTTTTTTACAAAAATCCTTCCAAAAGATAATCATATCAATATCAGTCAAAATTTGACACTTGAGTTATGCAATCGATTCAAATAGTTCATTATATTATAATAGAAAAGAAACCACGCAACCAGAAATTCGAAAAAGCATGAAATTAACCGTGCGGGTAAGCTACACTAGTACACCCTCATTGGTGTATCTGCCAACAACTAGAACAGAAAGAATTTGGTAGGACAAGAACAAAACACCCGCATTCCTGCTTTTAACCCAAATCTCTATAGTCGCGTTGCATCCAAGTCGTTTGAATATCCACATCAAATCATCCAAGTCTCGCCCATTCTCGAGTGAATTCTTCAAAGGTCTTAAGCCAAACAGCAACTTGAATCTTAATTTCACAACTCATCAAACAAGAACTGTCATGAACTTAAGTTAGAAGTTGGTAAAAAGCTTAACGTTTTTGAAGAACTGACTCAACTTTGGGGTCCCTCAGAAACAAAATCTTGAATTTCTGAACACGGTGTTGGCGATCAAGCGAAGAATGCTTGTTTTTGCAGCCAAAATGGTTGGCTTAATAGTATGATGAAGTAAGAAAGAGACGTGACCAAATATATGTCGACGTAATTTCTAATGGTGAAAGAATGAATGTCTCTACATGTTGTGCATACGTAGTTCAGCTGCCGCTCACCTTGAGCTCTGACTCAGAATCTATCGACGAGTCCACATCAAGGTGTTATACAGGGTAAAGGTACAAAGAGTAGTTGAGTGTACATCGTGACTTATTCGCGGAAACATCAGCATGCGAGGGAGATCTATGGGACATACTGTGACTGTAACGGTGTCCGTAATAGCAATGTTCTTAGGGACTGTGTGACGACAGTAACCGACATAAAAGCAAACTCAGAATATAAATTATCAATCAGAATAAAGCATGATGTATTTAAGCACAAAAAGTGGACATCTAAAAGTATGCAGTGTACAATGCACATAATCCCTAGTATGCTTTTCAGTGACTAAAGTGGAAAGTCGGCTTTTTAACTAGTTTAAAATAATAACTATACCCAGTGTTGCATGATACTCCCTGAATTAGACATAGTTGATCAAGTTATGTCTAATTTAGGTCTAATGATGCAACCACTCGGACTAGTCAACTCGTTTCATGTTCGGTGTTTTTAGAAAAATAAAATCATTTTGGTTATAGTTTGGATTTTCATTTTTGAAAAACCGGCATTCTCTATAACCTTAGGCTCTGATTACCAATCTGTCACACCCCACCAAGGCGAAAACGCGAGATGTAACATATTAATAAACATCACATAAGAGGATAGACAAAACACCATTCATGAATTAAGGTAAAGAAAGATATTCGAATTACAACACTTCAAAGTACAAGTTTAAAAGTACAAAAGTCAACATAGTTGTTTTTCTTCCAAACATGGATCACCCCAAAAGACAATAACTTGGAAGAAAGTAGACATCTTGAACAGGTACAAATGCAAACACAATAATTTTCCACTTTAGGAACGTCACCTAAAAAACATGATTAAAAGGGTCAACTATTGAAAATAGTTGGTGAGCTCACAAGATTATGTACACAAAATATTTTACAAAGAGTAGATGTCCAAATTTTGTTTTCTCCAAATCAATAACAAGTTGCCCAAGCAAGTTATGAATCCAAAATGATTCAAATTTTCAAGACAGTCCTCGTTACCGAAGTAACATAACACAAATCAATATATGTATGCAATAGTGTTTATGCGAGGCACTACTTAAACGCATTCAGCCTTCCAGTTCCAAATCACAACACAATATGGGTAGGCATTACCCCCGATCCAAATCACAATCCAAATGTCCTAGTACTATGCATCCTGATCATGGTGGGAGTGAGGAGGGGAAAATATCCTAATAGCGCTATCCATAAGTACTAACGTCTCATCCCGTTGAGGGGGATATAGTGAGCTAAAAGTAGTGGCGGGTTCCAAGCATACAACAACATACATATCAAGTTCAAGTTTAACACGTTTCATACGCTCAAAACAAGTTCGAGTTCAAATATGTTCAAAAGTTTAAATACTAAAAAGTAAGAGCATAGAAATATGACACATCATGCTTTTCACCCAAAACATCAACAACATGTAAAAGAAGGGCTGTGAGAAACTCACCTTAAAATTTAGAACGACAATAGGACTTGTCAGCAAACCACACTAAGTTGGCAACCCAAACGAATACGCAAATTTCTACTCGCAACCTAAGGCAAGTAATATAACTAATTAGATCCTATATGCTATGCTCGGACAATATTAAGGTTCATTTTCTAAGTCTTGTGTTCACATTTGTTTCAAAAGACACATTTATCACAATGCAAATTTCTACTAATTTACCCCGAATTTCTCGTCACTTTAAGTATTTATTTGACCAAGTTAACCAAAAATTCTGGTCAAGATACTGCTCCAGGTCAAAATCCCATGTTTTAGGTGTGTCCATGAATTTTTCCAAAATTTATTAAGGATTTATACTCGACCATTTATACCCGACTCTAAAAATGGCCAAATCTGAACATACCAAAGTATTTTAATGATCCGAGGCTCTAAATCGAGGTTATATGAGTTAGGTCAATGTGAGACTCTAAAAAACCCATACAAGTGTCTCCCATATTAGTTTCAATGATAGATTCATCGTGGTTTATGATTTATGATCATTTTAGTACAAGGGTTGAAAAGAGATTTTCAGGCAGTTTTGACACCTTTCACCATTTTATAACTTTGACTAACCAAACAACCTCATATCTTTAAAAGTATTATATTTATGGAAACTAGACTCAAATCACTTGATTTTAGGCTCTTGAATCATGTCAAAATATTTATTTATCCTCAAGTTATGCTCAAATCAATATGACCTAAAAATAAAATAGGGGCTGTTTGAAATATAACTTTGACTTAATCAAGTCAAACCAATAACCCAACATGAAAAACGACCCAATAAACTCCCACAATCATATTATACAAGTCTTAACATCATTTTAATCCAAAAATCTCAGTGGGTTCATGGATCAAAAGGGCTCTTTTACACAAAACATACAAGGCGTGTCATAACTTTTGAAAATCAAGGCTTTATGTCACTTCTCTTGCATAAATCTTGTAGCAAAACTAAAAATGAATTAACCAAAGTTTTTGTACATTATCATCACTCATTATAGAGTGTTATATCAAGAAAATAATTTACCCATAAAGATTTTACAATAGTATGCATAAACATGCAAGAAAAATCAAGAAAATCCTATTTTTTTTGAAGTGTTTTGGTACAAGAGACATACAAGTCATCTTGCACCATGATTTTTACCTTTGTTCTTGCTATTAAAAGATGAAAGTGATGGTGTTATGGTGGTGAGTGGGTGTTGGAAGTAGCTAGAAGACCCAAGGAGGAGAAATTTTTTTGTTGTTCTTAGATAATGAGAAAATGGTTTTATGTTTATAAAGGGGACATTGTTGATGGTTTTAAAGATTGCATGTTCTCCCATTGGTGGTGTGATGGGGTTGGCCAGCCATAAGGCTAAAAAAGATGTAAATGATTTAATTTTTTTTATTTAGATAGTGTGTGTGTTATTTAAGAAGTGCAAGTTAGCTTGTATAAATTGGGCACAATCGGTAAATACGTAAAACGTCGTAAAAAACGTAACTTTCGAGATGATTTATGATTTTGTTAAATTATGTTCTCCCATGTGTTTTGACATTGTTATAATTTTATTTGAGCATATCGTTAGTCGTTAGGACCGTTGACTAGGATCGTTAGGTCAGAGGTGCGTTTGTATAACTAAGGTTCCTAGTAAAACAAACGTTAAATGCTAAAAATAGTATGACCGCGTAAAAATGACTCCATAAATAATTAAAAGAGTCAATTATCATTTGTTTGCTTTCGGTTACTAACCTCAAAAATTAACGGATGTCACACACTTTTATATAATTATTGCCAGAATTCGTACTTAATTGCTTAAAAGTGTTATTTGCAGTAATTGAGGAGTGATTTTTGAAGACATGCTAAAAGGCGCATATGTTGGAGCTAAAACGAAGACATTTGAAGATTACTCAATTCTAACCAATACGCCGTATCTAGGAAAAGAGATACGGCATATCAACTCCAACTCTTCATAAGAAAACGCGTATAAACAATTCCTAATACGGCGTATCCCTCTTCTGCTATACGCCGTATCCATCAAGATAACTATTTAGAGATATGAAGATATTTATATTTTGGGAATGAATATCATATTGATCATAAACTTTACGCGCACTGCAAGGGATACACCCTAATACACCGTATTGGCCTAGCCCAATACGGCGTATCCATACTTTTTTAGAGGCTATAAATAGAAGACTAAAAAACGAGTTTTCAGTGTGCAAAATCATATTCTTCATACCATACACATAAAAGATGATTTTCTAAAGAAAAGAAGAGCAACCAAAGATCAAGCATCGATCACGATTCCATGAAAGACACCATGTAATTTCCTTACTCTTGTAATCATTTAATTTTTGGTATCGTTCGGTAAAACATTTAGTTTACCTTGGTTATTTGATCACGCTTGTATAATTACAATGGTTATGGGCTAATACCCTTGGGTATTAGCCATCTTAATGAAGACTTAATGTTTGGTTTGTTTAAAAATTGATTTTCTTAATTTATCATTGAAAGTTTAATTATGTTTATCACATGATACTTGTCTACGTATTTGAATATGTGAGCTATCATTCAGCTGGGTCTAGTTACGCCTAACAAGTGAGCTAGATACTGGGATAGCTCTCCATATTGTGTTTTATATTACTAGACCAATAGGATCACAAATAATGTTCTGTCTTTGTCTTTAAACTAAGAGCTTAGTTGGACCGGCAGGTGACCCGTAATGTTTCAATAAGTATGTTCTTGATTAATTGATAAAGATTTAGACAGTGGACTACCAGTATATAAAATATTGTCAAATAGTAAGTGGGTAAAGTCCCGATGGGCTAGGGTTTATCAAGAGCACCATTGCTATAATCCCTAGATAGATTATAATTAAACTAAAAGATACTTTATGCAGATGTGTTAAATGTAACAAGATTCAACGTGTCTAGGTCTTAGGATGATGTCCCGCCTAAGTCTTAAAAATGATATGCCGCTTCGAGATAAGAAATCATTGTACTAAATAAACAAACCAACATTTAATTAGATTTAATATGGCTAATACAGTTTTCTATTATTTGGCTTGTACCGCTCTTTTATCTTCTGATTGTTTTCTTGCATGTTTATTATGTTTAGAATTGATTATTGTCACCATAAAACCTGTGCCAGTCTCTCAGGCTGAAAACCCCCCATATCCGTTAGAAGCGTATATAGCATAGGTTTAACAAGTAATTAGAATTAACTTAAATAGAAGTAATTAAAATACTGATAGATTATAAGGTTAACGACCTCGCTCTTAGTGTTCGACACCCTACTTACCACGAAACTCCACCCGATCGGGTACACTGCCCGTTAAAGTGTTGTTTTAGGATAAGTCGGCTAAATATAAATTTAAAACTTGGTAATCAATAAATTGACCCTACACGACAGCACATCAAGTTTTTAGCGTCGTTGTCGGGAAGTGAAAAAGTTTAACCTTTAATTTTGTTAGTATTTCTAACCATTAGCTTGGATTAATTTAATTGAGTGATTTAATTGTATGTTTAAATTCCAGCTTATTTAATTGCTTTCATAAAGTACTCTACCTTGTAGTTTGTTTTTTGTTTCTGATTTCCAGCATAGGTTTATCATGGATGATCTAAACATCACTATGGAAGAATACATCAGACTCGAAGAAGAAAGGGCTCGAAGACAAGGCCGAACATTTAATTGGCAAATTGCCAAGTATGGCAAGATGGAATGTTATGAAGATGAGGACGATAGCTTTACGGATCTTGAAACTGAATACCCAGCTATAGTCTTTTATGATGCATCCGATGCAGCATTCTCATGTGATCCTATAGTAAGTCCTCTTGACAATAACGAAATTAACTTTAACATTTCATTTGACGAATCCGACGATGAAGATTACATGGTAATTTTTGACGAAAATCATTTTCTTGTAAAATAATTTTTGTCGATAATTTAAAAACAGATTCAGAAAATGAAAATGATAAAGTCAACATGCCGCCATCTCTGTCACCAGAACCTACGTTTGGTTACATTGATGATTTAGACTTCTTTAAAGACTTTGAGAATGAATTCCCAGCCATTGCTTATAATGATCTAAAGTCTAAATCAGACCCATTAATTGAACCTTCTGTAAGTTCTCGACATATCAATAAATTTGATACGTCATTGTCCGAATATAATAAAAAGGAACAAAACGTTTTATGCCTTGATGACTCATTTCCTCTAAACGTAATTTTTTCCAATAATCCAAAAACGATGAAGGACAAAAATGACAATATTGATATAACACAACTTTCTAGAAGTAACATTGATGCTAAAAGATTAAACAAACTTTCCATGACAAATCACGATAATACCAATAAAATTTTCAACGAAATTTTTTTATCATAACATTGGATGCTAATATCGTAAGTTGGAATTATTTTAACAACTGGATGCCATTAAATCTCATAAAAACTTATATGTGCCATTTTTTATCCCGTTCGACCCTAAACGGTATTATAAGGATGGTGCTCACACAAGAATATTGCGGAAGCCAAGGTACGTTTTTCTTTACTTTATTAAAATCTTTGAAAAATTGGCCCCAATAAATACGGCGTATCATGGCAACATATGTACGTCGTATCAACCATTTTTAACTGCTTTGACTAAGTCAAACAATAATGTCCAATACGGCGTATTAGATACTTCCCAATACGGCGTATTCAGCGTGGGTATAAAAACCCAGCTAATACGCCGGATTCCTTTTCACATACACTTTTCATCCATATTTAAAAATAAAAATTACCGCGTTTCATTGATCTCATATCTCTACCATAGTTTCTTTACATCTCTTAAATCCTAATCAGAAGGTATGTTATTCTACTCTCTTTCCTTTTTCAAAATAGAATTAGGGTTAGGGTTGGATTTAGATTTAGGATTTGCCGTATGACTATTGTATGCACCCCCCCTTTTGAGTTAGTTTAAGGCTGAAACCTGTGAATATAGCATTGTTAAAGTTGTGGGTCAAACGGGTAAAAATGGGGGAAAACCTAATTTTTTTCTCAACAGATGTGATACGGCGTATCAAAGTTCTTTTCTCCAAAATATTCCTATATGACGTATCCATCATTCTGGATACGAAGTGTGGTTATCTTTTGAAAAATCTATTTGGACCCTTTAATATGGCGTATTCACCTACCAATACACCGTATAATCAATAATAATATCCATACGGCGTATTTAATTTACCTTATACGCCGTATCTACCCCTAAAACAGGACAGTTAAGAGAATTTTTAATTTGTGTACTAACTCAAGACTTTTTACAAATATGGCACCTTTACCACGCCATGACCTGAGACACCCATGGATCAAATACCAGGTCGATGGATATGACGAGGGTATTGTACACAGTTACGAGCAGAGGCTTGAGACGATATGAGGTAGGGCGGTTAACCGGGTACATGTGTTAGATTTTGCTGGATTGATAGATGGTATGAGGCAGACCCCCCCCCCCCCCTTTTTGGTGGGATAGGTTGGAGATGGTGTTACTGGGGAGGATGATGGGGAGGCATTATTTACTAGTCATGTATGGAGGAGGTTGTTTGAGGTGAGGGCACCGTTAGTTAGAGAGTTTCTGCTGGAGTTCTTTAGCACTTGTAGGATGAGTGATATTGAGATGGGGCTTGATGTTGCTGATACACTATGTTTTCAACTCGGTGGAGCTAGGAGGAGGATGACTTGGAGGCTGTTTATTTTGGCGTTAGGTTTACATTCTGAGGAGGAGATGGCAGAGGCTGGCTTTGGAGCTGATTGGTCTGGTAGTAAGAGAGTGATCCTCGACAAGGGGGATCTTAGGGATTATTGGATGGAGATATCGTCTAACAGGGACTTCTTAGGGCTCGCTCCCTCCTATGTTCACATCAAAGACCATGTGAGGAGACTATGCCACAGGATGATTGCATGTAGTATTTCTGGTAGAGGACAGGAGGCGGAGAAGGTGACAGGGGTCGATCTCTTTTATTTGAGGACCATGGACCGAGGGACTGCTAAGGTCCCATATTTGCTAGCATAGTATTTGTTTCGACATGCTGAGGGGAGGAAGAGTGGGTCTAGGTTGTCTGGAGGTCACTTCATTAGGCATCTGGCAGCTCATTTTGGATTGGTTGGTGATCAGGGGTTGAGAGGTTTGTCGGTGGTTGTCAGCGAGCTTCCAGTTATTAATTTACATGAGCTTGCTAGGCTCAACATCTACTCGAGGTTTGGCGATACATGGGCTTGGGTAGACTCGGGACCAGAGAGGCAGCAGGCTGCTGCGGCTGGTGCCCCTGGAGCAGCTGAGGATGCTCCTGCAGCTGACGAGGGTGCTTAGGCTGTTCCAGCACCCGTGCAGGCACCTTAGCTGCCGCCACCCGCTCCTTAGGCCCGGACTATGTCACAGAGGATCGAGAGGATCGAGGAAGAGATACGCGAGTTACGGCAGAGTGTTGTGGGCTTGCGAGGAGTTGTTGAGAGCTTTATTACCGAGCAGACCAGAGTCTCCACCTGGATGATCAGCTGTATGACACAACCTATGGATGCCAGTGGCCGTACTTATCAGGAATTTGATAGCACCCTTGTCGGTAGCTGGCGGTTGCCTTACCAGAGGCATGTCAAACCCAGGACAGGCGAGGCCAGCACCTCCACAACTCCTCATACCGATGACCAGCCCGACCCTTGATCTCTTCTCTTTTACTCTTTTGATTATTATCTTTTGTGGACTTGTTTTGTACAGTGATTTATGAAACTTTATCTTTTTGATATATATTATGCTATGATTTTGGTTTGCTTGTGTGTGATAGAATCAAGTCTGCCAGTAAGTTCAGCAACATAGCTCATTGGTTGATTACAAGCTCAAGATTTCAAACCTTTACATGGAAAAGTTGATGAAAAGAAAATGGAAAAAGTCGAACTTAACGACTAGCTGAAACAAAAGTGCTTCCCGGGAGACAAGCTGGTCATTTTTAAATTGTTTGTCACATTTTTAATTGTTTGCACGAGTCTGTCTTCACAGACACTTCATACGGCGTATCGGACCCCTCTAGATACGGCGTATGGATGTGTCTGGACGTTATCAATCTGTAATTTAATTTCAGTACTTTAAAATTTTTAATTGTTTTTACAGGAACCATATGACGTATCCTAGGGTTTAGGATACAATGTATTGATCCCTGTACAGTTGTGTGTTTAATTGTTTTCCTGCATTGTAACCATTGTATAACCGAGATAGGAATTGCACTTTTGTCTTCTAAACTTTTATGCAGGACCTTGCTATAAGGAAAATCGACGATGTGGTATACTCTGAAAAAGACGCGTGTTGAACTCGTACGAGAATCCTGAAGCCTCGTCAACACACTTGTGCTCAAGAACTCAAATTGGAGAATCATCCCGAGCAACATGTCAGGGGAGTTCCTCGTTTTAATTCTATTTCTAATTTTCTTTATTTTTTTATCTATACAACGAGGACGTTGTATAATTTAAGTGGG